>JAPPVO010000032.1:138925279-139227102 GCA_030407325.1 Camellia japonica
AAAGTTTATGGCTGAACTTCAAGATGAAGCTGCCTACGTATCCCAAAGATGGAAATCAAGCCTTACGTAGTTCGGCTAGGTTCACTCGAGTATTTCTTACTCTCCTTTTACGCTCTAACTTTTTGCCAAGGGGCCGCCCTTTGCGGGTTTTCAACCTTGCGAGCTCAGTTTTTCTATTTTCTAATTTTCTGTGCTCTAACTTTTGCCTAGGTCGCCCTTTCGGGTTTCGGCCTAGCGAGCCTCTCAAGGGTAGTATTTCTTCTTCAACTTATCCATTTGATTGGTTGTGAGAACTCCCAGGCCATCTAGGTCCATCAGAACCACAGCTCCCACCCTGAACAGATAGCTTTGATGATGTTAGGGACCAGTCCAATTGGGTCTGAACTTGCCCCTTGGGTCATGGATGGAGCTCGGTTGTCTTTGAGCACCAGATCTCCTTCCTTCAAATTCCTGGACTTAACTTTCTTGTTGAAAGCCCGGGCAATTCTGCGCTGATAACCCTGAACGTGGTACAGTGCTTTCAGTCTTCTTTCATGAAAAGCATGAGTTCCTCAAACCTGCTCTGCTGCCAGTCTGCTTCGGCTATTTGGCACTCAGCCAATACTCGTAATGACGAAACCTCAATCTCAATAGGTAGAACGGCCTCCATCCCATAAACCAATGAATACGGAGTCGCCCCAGTAGAAGTTCTGATTGAAGTCCGGTACCCCCCACAGAGCGAACGGCAACTTATCTGGCCAGTCTCGATAGGTTTCCACCATCTTCTGCAATATGTGCTTGATGTTCTTGTTGGCGGCCTCAACTGCTCCGTTGGTCTGCGGCCGTTATGTGACGACTTATGAAAAGCCACAGTTATATTTCTCCAACAAATCAATCACCTCCTTCTTGAAGTGGAAACCATTATCCGAAATAATCTCGTTCGGGACTCCATAGCGACAGATAATGTTGTTCCTGATAAACTTCGTGACATGTGAAGCGTTCAACACCGCATAAGATTGGGCCTCAACCCACTTTGTAAAATAATCTATCGCTACCAGGATAAACTCGTGCCCATTCGACCCCTTCGGAGTAACGGCCCCGATCACATCAATTCCCCATACTGAAAATGGCCATGTGAAGTCATGTTATATAACTTCGACGGCGGGATGTTTCATGCGGTTCGCATGGATCTGGCATTTGTGGCACCGTCGAACAAAGCCAATACAATCCTCCTCCATGGTGGACCAATAATAACCCTGTCTGAGGATCTTTCGTGCCAGCATTACTCCATTCATATGTGCACCACATTCTCCTCCATGGATTGCCTCCATCAGGCGCTTCGACTCTTCAGCTTCTACACACAGCTTATGCCTTCCCAGATGACCCCTCTTATACAGTTTACCCCCGCAGATGATGAACTGAACAACCATTCTTCTTATTGCCCTTTTTCTCTTTTGCATTTGTCCCTGGTGGATACACCTCCTTTTCCAAGAAGTTCCAAATGTCGTAATACCAGGGTTTTTCGTCCTGAACCTCGTCTTATGGCAGAAATTGACTCATACGCTGGTGCGAACTTCTGATCAATGATGACTGGACGCATCCGGACTCCAGACGGAATGTCTATCATGGAAGATAGAGTTGCCAGTGAATCAGCGAACCTGTTGTTCTCTCTCTTACTAGGTGAGTGAAATTTAACTTCTCAAACCGAGGAATTAACAAGTCCAAGGTCTGATGTAAATTATCATCTTTTCTTTCTTTGACTTTCCAATCTCCTTTTTCCTTGAGACACACGAGGTTCGAGTCCCCGATGACGTTCAAACCGTTTTGCCCCTAGTTCTAGGCTGCTTCTAGGACCGGCGATGCACGCCTCATACTCCGCTTCGTTGTTCGAGACTTTGAATCGAGCTTAATGCTAGAGGGATACGGGAATTGTCCCGGGCACTATCAGCAACACTCCTATCCCATACCCATACTGGTTTGATGCTCCGTCAAGTACATTTGTCCAAGTTTCGTCTTCGACATACAAAATGGCTTCATCTGGGAATAGTACTCAACTGCTTTCATCCTCTT
Organism: Camellia japonica; assembly: GCA_030407325.1. Lineage (NCBI taxonomy): Eukaryota > Viridiplantae > Streptophyta > Magnoliopsida > Ericales > Theaceae > Camellia > Camellia japonica. The sequence goes on from JAPPVO010000032.1 coordinate 138,927,329, forward strand.
CAACCGGTTCGGCAAGGAACTCCGCTACTACTCTCCCTTTTACGGATTTGCGCGTCACATACTTTAGATCAAATTCAGAAAGCAACAGCAGCCAACGAGCTAGCCTACCCGTAAGTGCCGGTTTCTCTCGAAAAGATATTTGATGGGATCGAGTCGTGAACAACATTATAGAGTGAGCAAACAGTAGTGTCGTAGCTTCCTGGTAGCCCATACCAAAGCTAAGCAAGCTTTTCCCAGCGAGTGTAGCGGGGCTCGTAATCCAGCATCTTCTTGCTCAGCTCAGTAGGTTGAGGTGTATGTGGACGACATGATCATTAAATCAAAGAAAGAGAAGGTCACTACACCGCCTTGCAAAAGTTTTTCCAAAGGATCAGAGAATTTCGGCTGCGGTTGAATCCTCAGAAGTGTACATTCGGTGTTACGCACGCGGGAAAAATGTTAGGGTTTCTGATTACGCAAAGGGGCATCGAAGTCGACCCTTCCAAAATCAAGGCCATCGTAGAAATGCCACCACCAATGACTGAAAAGGAGGTGCGAGGTTTTCTGGGTAAAGTGCAATTCATAAGACGGTTTATTTCAAAATTAACCTTAACTTGTGAACCACTTTTTGGTCTCCTGAAGAAAGGAAAGAAATTCCAATGGGACGGCCGATGTCAAGCAGCTTTTGAGCAGATCAAAGAATATTTACAAAACCCACCCGTGTTGTCACCACCGGAGCCAGGGAAACCGTTGATATTGTACCTTTCAGTAACTGAGACTACGATGGGCTGTATGCTCGCACAAGAATCAGAGGATAAGGTGGAGAGAGCCATCTACTATCTGAGCAAGAAGATGCTGGATTACGAGACCCGCTACACTCCGCTGGAGAAAGCTTGCTTAGCTTTGGTATGGGCTACCAGGAAGCTGCGGCACTACCTGTTAGCTCACTCCGTAATGCTGGTTTCACGACTCGATCCTATCAAATATCTTTTCGAGAAACCAGCACTTACGGGTAGGCTAGCTCGTTGGTTGCTGTTGCTTTCTGAACTTGATCTAAAGTATGTGACGCGCAAGTCCGTAAAAGGGAGAGCAGTAGTGGAGTTCCTTGCCGACCACCCGGTTGAAGGGGATGAAGCAGTTGAGTACTTATTCCCAGATGAAGCCATTTTGTATGTCGAAGACGAAACTTGGACAATGTACTTTGACGGAGCGTCAAACCAGTATGGGTATGGGATAAGAGTGTTGTTGATAGCGCCCGACAATTCCCGTATCCCTTTAGCATTCAAGCTCCGGTTCAAAGTCTCAAACAACGAAGCGGAATACGAGGCATGTATTGCCGGCTTAGAAGCGGCTCTAGAACTAGGGGCAAAATGATTGGACGTCATCGGGGACTCGAACCTTGCTGTGTCTCAAACAAAAGGAGATTGGAAGGTCAAAGAAGAAAAGATGATAATTTACCACCAGACCTTGGATTTGTTAATTCCTCGGTTTGAGAAGCTAAGTTTTTCTTCTACTAAGAGAGAACAACAGGTTCGCAGATTCTTTAGCAACTCTATCTTCCATGATAGACATCCTGTGGAATCCGAATGCGTCCAGTCATCATTGACCAGAAATTTGCACCTGCCTACGAGTCAATTTCTATCCATAGATGAGGTTCAGGAGAACCCCTGGTATTACGACATTTGGAACTTCTTGGAGAAGGAGGTGTATCCACCAGGGACAAATGCCAAAGATAAAAGGGCAATAAGAAGAATGGCTGTTCAGTTCATCATCTGCGGGGGTAAACTGTATAAGAGGGGTCATCTGGGAATGCATAAGCTGTGTGTAGAAGCTGAAGAGTCGAAGCGCCTGATGGAGGCCATCCATGGAGGAGAATGTGGTGCACATATGAATGGAGTCATGCTAGCGCGGAAGATCCTCAGACAGGGTTACTATTGGTCCACCATGGAGGAGGATTGTATTGGCTTTGTTCGACGATGCCACAAATGCCAGATCCATGCGAACCGCATGAACATCCCGCCGTCGAAGTTATATAACATGACTTCGCCATGGCCATTTTCAGTATGGGGAATTGATGTGATCGGGGCTGTTACTCCGAAGGGGTCGAATGGGCACGAGTTTATCCTAGTAGCGATAGATTATTTTACAAAGTGGGTTGAGGCCCAATCTTATGCGGTGTTGAAGGCTTCACATGTCGCGAAGTTTATCAGGAACAACATCATCTGTCGCTATGGAGTCCCGAACGAGATTATTTCGGATAATGGTTCCCACTTCAAGAAGGAGGTGATTGATTTGTTGGAGAAATATAATGTGGCTTTTCATAAGTCGTCCACATACCGGCCGCAGACCAACGGAGCAGTTGAGGCCGCCAACAAGAATATCAAGCACATATTGTAGAAGATGGTGGAAACCTATCGAGACTGGCCAGATAAGTTGCCGTTCGCTCTGTGGGGCTACCGGACGTCAATCAGAACTTCTACTGGGGCGACTCCGTATTCATTGGTTTATGGGATGGAGGCCGTTCTACCTATTGAGATTGAGGTTCCTTCCTTACGAGTATTGGCTGAGTGTTAAATAGCCGAGGCAGATTGGTAGCAGAGCAGATTCGAGGAACTCATGCTCTTTGATGAGAGAAGACTGAAAGCATTGTACCATGTTCAGGGTTATCAACGCAGAATTGCCCGGGCTTTCAACAAGAAAGTGAAGTCCAGGAATCTAAAGGAAGGAGATTTGGTGCTCAAAGACAACCGAGCTCCCATCCATGACCCAAGGGGTAAGTTCAGACCCAATTGGACGGGTCCCTACATCATCAAAGCTATCTGGTCGGGTGGAGCTGTGGTTCTGATGGACCTAGATGGCCTGGAGTTCTCACAACCGATCAACATGGACAAGTTGAAGAAATATTATCCTTGAGAGGCTCGCTAGGCCGAAAACCCGGAAGGGCGACCTAGGCAAAAGTTAGAGCACAGAAAATTAGAAAATAGAAAAACTGAGCTCGCAAGGTTGAAAACCCGCAAAGGGCGGCCTTGGCAAAAGTTAGAGCGTAAAAGGAGAGTGAGAATACTCGAGTGAACCGTAGCCGAACTACGTAAGGCTTGATTCCCATCTTTGGGATACGTAGGCAGCTTCATCTTGAAGTTCAGCCATAACCTTTTTCCCCGATCAACTTTGTCCATTTGATCATCTCAGTCATCTTTGTCCATCAGCATTCATCGTGATCTCCGGTGCAGTGCTATTCAGACTAGGGGCAACTTTCTAGTTGCTAGGATTCGGGATTGTACATCTCAGTGACAAATTTCAGGCATGTCCAGTTCTGATCCATATCGAAAATGGTTTTGAAAAGTTTTAATAAAAGTTGACTTTGTTCAAAATTAATCTTTTTACAACTAAGACCATTTTTGGACCAAAGAGAAAAATTTTCAGTACCACAATCTTCAATTTCATTGATTTCAATACAGAGTTCTCCTGCTCTTGCATACAATTGAAGTTGGTTTTTAGTACAATCATAAAGAAAACTTGAAAGTTCTAATAAAGCAATAAATCCGGGGCATAGTCAAGTCAGGTGTCCCTGCGCCCCCTCCCAGAGCTAGTCGGAGTCTCTGATGCCAAGCTAGGCCCATTCTGTGCCTCTTCATTGAGCCAATCCCAACACTCATCAGACAAAGTGCAATTGAAAATGGGAGCGGGGGCCAGGAGCTCTCTGGTTCTCCATGCTGTAGCATATCTGGGCAAGTGTGCGCCTCGGATCGGGAATGCAGCTGGGTATTCTATCTCTTCTGGTGGACAAGTCTGGTCATACCAAACTGACGCGGATCCGAACGGAAAGTAGAAGAACACAGTGAGTCAAGCCAATCAGCAGAATCCCAGGTTGGCGAGTCATACTGTAGCTCATTGTCGGTAGATTGAGCCAAGGACATCGCCAAGCAATGCGATCCGCGGACAAGCTACACATCCAGTCAAACCACCAACCCTCATCAAGGGCGTCGACTAGGCGTTGCCTGAAGAAGTAACCACGGGCTGAGTATGTTGGGCAAGAGTCCACAACCTGCAACTTGTCCATCAACCATATCTAGGGAGGGATGAAAAATGAGAGAATAAAGAATAGAGGGGTGTACGATGAGAGAAAAGTAAGAAAAGGGTTTTGTGAGAAAACCGAGCTTGAGAGCCGAGTGATGTGAGCAATACATATGAGAGATTGGGTGGGAAACTTTACCTGTAGTAGTAGTGGACTCCCCGCAAATTTGGTTGCTTCGCGACGATAGAAAGCATCCAAACCCATCAACGTCTCAGCCAGAGTCATGACAATGCAACTCTTACCCTCCCTCAAACCTTGGGTAACTTCAATCAATCGGACGCTAGATCCTCCAGAACCCGAGGCAAGTAAGAAATGAGATAGCATACACAAACAAAGGGCGTGTTGCCGAAAACCTTGCCAATGACGGTCCCCGCGGTCACCAGTCTCAGAAAAACGGCAAACCAAACTCGGAATATCTAGCATTCCGTCACGAATCAGAGATCGAGCATCGGGTACGGAGAATCCACACATTTGTCCTAAGACTTGGGCATGGCCAAAACGGAGTTGGGGCAGGATCTCTTCATTGCGCTCAGACTCCATTAAGACTTGAAAATCTTCAAAGGTGGGACATACCTCTTGCCCGCCAAAGCTAAAAACATGTGTCACCGGATTCCAAAACCTTGCCGCGGCATGGAGAAATGGAAAATGCAGCGGGATACGACCCAAAGTGAATAGTACATTTATGCCGAAACCCCAGAAATTTAGCTTTTCCGAGCCATCCAAGTTGTTAATCCAAGCTGCAAGGTTTTGGGCAAGAAATTCTTCCATTTGGAGTAAATCAGTGTGGAAATGAGAAAAACTACGAAGCTGGGGCCTTTTGTAGGGGATAAGGTTGAATGAGGGACAGGTGTCAGCATTCTGCTGGTTTCTTCCATTTGTTTTGCCGGCCGGCCAAGTAAGGTGCCGACCGGCCATCACTTTTGGCCGGTGGAGATTCCTCATGGCCGGTGGATTTTCCCCGGGGCCGGTGGTCCTCCCCTTGGTTCCCTGAGTTGTTTATGCTCATAAGTTGGGGAATCCCACCATTTCCAATGCCCTCCAGTGATCAATTCTTGCGGGGTCGCGTCCATTTGCTTATCGAGTTGTTGTACATTTGTTTATCGAGTTGTATTTCACTCTCTTTAAGTCTTCGTGTTGCTTATCGAGTTGTACTCGCACTTAGTTAGCTTATCGAGTTGTCTCGTTTTGCTTATCGAGTTGTAAGTCAGTTCGATACCTGATTATTACGATGCGAGTGCTTAATTTTCAAATGAATTTCAATTTCATTCACATTGTTATGTGATGCCTTGCGATGCGATGCATAGAAAGCACAAATATAACATCTTTTGAACAAAATAGCAGTTTCATTTCCATCATGTGTTTTTGCAAAAATACGCAGTTTTGAAAAATGGTAACAAACCTACCTGAGGCAGTGCAATGTGCTTGAACTACCAGTAAAAAAGGAAAAATAAAGCAGAAGAAGAGTAGGGCAGCAGAGTATCAGGATTGATACTGGTAACCCCTCCCCTTGCGGTCGACGCACCTCCCGCACCCTTGTTCGAGTCAATTGTTTGGCGTGACACCTTCATCATTCAAGATGGTGCGAGGAAGCGCACTTTTAAAACATTAGTAGGCTTTCAAGTTGACCTCAGGCCATATCTCTTTGAGCGACGCTCCGTATATGCGAGGAACATCCCTTCCCATATCCTTTTGCATCTTGTGAGCTCAACAACATGCTTCAATTGTACTGTGTTGCAGTGGTTTGCATTACATGCCTCGAGTTTCTATACACATTGCCTGCGTAGACCGCATGCTTTACTTGCATGTATTCGAGTTCTTTTCTTATATCCACTTCTTGCGTAGACCGCACGCCTTACTTGCGTAGACCGCATGTTTTATCATTACTTGCGTAGACCGCATGCTTTACTTGCGTAGATTGCATGTTTTGCCTGCGTAGATCGCATGTTTGAAATCAATATCATTACTTGCGTAGACCGCATGTGTTTCATTACTTGCGTAGACCGCACGCCTTACTTGCGTAGACCGCATGTTTTATCATTACTTGCGTAGACCGCATGCTTTACTTGCGTAGACCGCATGTTTTGCCTGCGTAGATCGCATGTTTGAAATCAATATCATTACTTGCGTAGACCGCATGTTTTATCATTACTTGCGTAGACCGCATGTTTTGTTTGCGTAGACCTCATGATTTACTCGCGTAGACCGCATGTTTGTAATCAGTATCCTTACTTGCGTAGACCGCATGTCTCGTTTGCGTAGACGACATGCTTTACTTGCGTAGACCGCATGTTTTATCATTACTTGCGTAGACCGCATGATTTACTCACGTAGACCGCATGTTTGTAATCAGTATCCTTACTTGCGTAGACTGCATGTCTCGTTTGCGTAGACCGCATGTCATGCTTGCGTAGGCCGCATATTTGTAATTAAATCCATTACTTGTGCAGACCACATGTTTTGATTGCGTGGACTGCATACTTCACTTACACGTGTTCAATATTCATTGCTTGCGTAGACCGCATGCTTTACGTACATGTGTTTGTACCTTCATGGCATTGTCATGCCTCCCACTTGATTCGCGTTGTCATGCATTTTCAATTGCATTGTCATGCATGTTGCTAACAATATCATACTTGTTAAGTTTGTTTTCTTTACAGGCACGATATTGTATGTACGGTTCATTTGCAGCTGGTGGAACCAGACGAACCGGACAGGTATTGTATCCTCCGAGTGAGACGTATTGAGAATTGCATAATTCTCTTACATCCTTTCTGCATTGTAGTGTAGTTTGGTGTATGCTGGCTTAAAACCGTCGCATGTGTGCTTCGTTACAGCTTTTCTTTGCATCATCATAAGTTATGCTTGGCTTCTTGCATTTTCAGTTGCATTTTGCCCCTGCCTTCGGGCGCATACCTTATTTGTCTTGCATGTTTGTCTAAGTCTTCAGCCTTGTCAAAAACGGGTCGTCTCTAGGCTTTGACATTCACTCCCGTCATTGTTATGACTTTCGAGTTCTGTCAAAGAGAGGCAACTGTAGACACCCCATTTTTGACCGTCCTCAAGACTTGGACGTCACCGTTTGAACACCTGGTGATCATCCATGTTTGTGTTCGTTTGGAGTTCCCGGAGGTCTCGGCTACGCGCCTTGCCTCAGGATCTCCGAACTCGACTGTTCCGTGTTTGGTTTTGGCACCAAACACTTGTGTTTTCGCCTTGAAGGGCAGGGAAGGGCTTGTTGGCCATCCCCACATCCCACCGGCCTTCCCCTAGTATCACCGGCTGTTTAGGGGTGCCACCGGCCATGGTTTCTTACAATCAATGGCCGGCCGGCACTATATTTGGCCGGCCGGCACTTTATTTTGCCGGCAATCTCTTTTGCTGGCCGGTGTGACTCCTTTGAACCCTTGAGGCATAGTGCATGCCAGCTGTGCCAGCTGGGATGCACCATCACTCCTCCCCGTGCAGCTTGTGGCTGGTGTGACTCCTTTGAACCCCCCTTTCCTTCTAGAAGCTTGCACCCTTTGGCCAAGCTTCTTGGAGAAGCTTGGCCAGTTGTCTTAGCTTCTCCAAGAAGCCAAGAGCCCTTTGCACCCTTTGCCCCTTTTGATATAGCTTCTTGGGGAAGCTTAGAAGGCTTTTGTTTGCCTATATAAGCATCCTTCCTCTCCTTTGTCTAGGGTTGAAGCTTTTGAATCAAAAGAACTAGAGAATACATACATACATCTGATATATCACTCTCTCTCTCTCTATATCTCCCTCTCTCATCCTTAGGGTGTGTTTGGAAGCCTAAAAGTGCATTTTTACCTTACTTTTGCACCAATACACACACCATTACACCTAGCTTCGAGATTGAGAGGTTTTGAGGGTTGATTCTTGAGCTTTTGGACTGATTTTGATTAAAAGAAGAGGGCTGCATTGGCTGTTCTTGAGGTGTTCTTCAAGGGTAATCACTTTGCTTTAGTTTCCCCAAACTTGCACTAGTTTTCTACCTGTCTTGCTTGCTGATTTAGGCTTTGTGCATAACATAAAAAAAGCTTATATTTTCATGCTTAAGAACTTTCATTAAGGGTGTTTTGTGGTTTGAGTTCAAACTCACCTCTTAGGCCTTATTTGGCCTTTTTGGTGCTTCCTTTGTGAGGCTTTGTTTGCTTGAGTGTTCTAGTCTTCTCACCACTGAAAACCAGCGGATTTTCAGTGGTGAGGGAGATGGTTTGAAGTCTTGTATAGGGGAGGGACACCCCTCTCCCTTCATTGCCTCATTTGCTTGTCTTTTGGTTCATAAAGGTAGCATGTATGCCTAGCTTTGTTTGGCTTCATTTCAGAGTTTATTTGGGGTTTATTTAGCATGTTTTACCTCTGTCCCATGTTGGTTTGATAGCCCCTCTCATGCTTAATACACTTGCTTTGTATCCTCTCATTTTGCCTAGAAATGTGTCATGGCTTTTGGTCACTATGCTCTCATGTTTTGGCTTTGCTTTGTGAAGTTCTTGGCCATATTTTGTCTTGTATAAGGTCTGTTGGCCACTGATTTAGACTTGTTTAGCATGATTGATGTAGTTACTTCGCATTTTGGCTTGTACTCCTTGAGTATATGGCCCCTAGCATGCTTAGCTTAGACCATCCTCATGATTTGGCATCATTTAGGATCGTATTTCAGTCCATAAATCATGTTTGTATGTTTGCATATGTGACCTCTTTCATGCTTTGAGGATGTGTCCTTTTATGCCTAGAAATGAGCTTTGGTGCATGCATCTCATTGAAGCTACTTAAGCTGCCATATCCGTGGGTTTTGGAGCCCATTTTTGCATGCTAGAATTCTGTTTTTGCTTGTCTAATTCATGCCATGAGTGGTCATGTTAGTGGAAGTAAAGTACTCCCTTTTGTGCCTTGGCTTTAGGCCCATTGGCTTGCATGTTGACATGAGAGTTTGTCCACCATTTTTGGGCACTTTTGGCCACTGTTTTGGGATGGATTGAGGTCTGCCCCTTTATGGTTTAAGTCCACCATTGTATGCCTATCTCATGTTTATTGCATGGTTGCTTCATTAGGTGTTGTAACATGATGATCCTATTGCTTAGATTGTCCTCGTTTGCATTACATTTGCATCTTGCGTGTCTAGCATTGCATACTTGCCATGATAGTTGCATGGCATTTGGCATGCCTTGCATCTTAACCTCATGTTGCATCTTTGAGCCATGTTTGCATAACATACATTGCATTACTTGGTTTGGGGTGTCAAACCAAGTGTGAGGGTTAAGAAGTGTTCATACTACAAGTGATGTAACACGTCTTAACTCTCGGTCACCGAGGCCCTTGACTTCGACATTATAGGGTCTTGGTCCTCATTTGTTTGTTGCATGCATTTTCACATTGAATTGCAACCTTAGCTCCTTAGGCTATCATGCATCAAATGCACAATTGATAGCCCGAGGGCCAAGGGCCATACTCCCTTGAGTCCGTTATATGATTGGGAGAGTAGCCATGCTTACATGTGCTTGAAATTCTATGCCATGCACTGCCTGTCCTCTGTTGCTGTCAAAACTGTTTTCTGCAGGAAGATTTTGCCGACCGGCAACATTTAGTGCCGACCGGCCATTGGTGAATGGCCGATAACTTCATCAGCAGCTGATAGAAATTCTCTATGGCCGGTGGGCACTTCCTCCAGCCGATGGTATTCTACAGTGTGCAAGGAACATGTCCCAGGATTTTTGCAGTCTTTGGAGATGTAGGACAGTGTAAAACAGAGGCAGCAATAGCGTGGCACGGGTCTTCCGGGCAAGATGGATCGAGCATGCATCATTCACGCATTCCGAGGCGGGGGCTGCGGCCATCTTCTCTTTGCATTTAATTTAATTAGATTAGGAGTTTTGTAATAATTAATTCGGTATTATTCATTCGGCCTGTATATTCTTTTGGTCCCTCCGAGCAAGGGCGTATTGTGTAATAAGTGTGTGTGAGTGTGTGTATGTCTTCCAACCCCACGTCTTTCTTCCCTTTTATTTACCTGCTTATGATGGTAGACTAGGGCATGTTTAAATTAGCATGACAGTATGATTGCATGCGTGCATCCATACATTTGTCTTACATGCACTGGGCTCGGTACATCATGCTAACTGCATTCGTATTCCAATTCCAAATTGAATACTTGCTAGTGCAGCATTTCACATGCCATCTTTAGGTTAGCCGAGCCTACCCTAATTGCATCCTATATGTGTTGCATTAGTCAATTTGACATGAACTAGGACCATGCATGTTTGCTAACTAGTTTATTGTTTTGGCACGGAGTACGATGTAAGTATTTTCATGCTTTAGCATACCGCATGTGTGTGAATGCTATCATGACAGCATGTTTACCATGAGGCTAGCTGCTTATGTGATAAACTGTTTGAATGCCTGTGGGTGAAGGTTGGATTGTCTGAGTTGGAAAAACTCGTTGAAATCCGTATTTTAGCCTACTTGCGAGTAGCAAAATCCAAAGTGTTTTTTTCGAGACAAAACGGATATGCAATGCTTATTTCCAAATTAGGCAATCTAGTCTATACTTGTTTGCTGTGCGCATAACATAGTAATTCTAGGCTAATAACCGGAATAAGAACACATAACGTTTTCAAAATCAGATATCACAGTTAGTAGAGGCCGGTCTTCGGACCGGGCGAGAGGGGGTGCTCATAGCTGACCTTCCCCAATCGTACCCAAGTTCTCGAGCCGAGGCAACTTTGGTGATGACGGACACGTGGCCTTTGGCACCGAGTCAGGGTTTCCTAAATTTCCCCATTAAAAAATATTTAGGTGGCGACTCTGTATCTGGCAAAGCAGTCCATGTTTGGCACTTCTTTTCAAAAATCTGTTTCTCAAAACGATTTGCCGGATTTGGACTCTTTGGTTCAAGATTAAGAACCGTGACAATTTGAGTCCGAACTGTAGTAAGCGCAATATGAACAGAACGGGACTCACCCTCCCGGGGCGTTCGGGGACGTCTACACAACCGGAAAGAGTAGCCGATGTAAATACTGCAGGGCCTGAGTTTCTCTTTGTTCCTTTGTTCTGTTGTCCCCTGCTGGGTTTTTTCTTACTCATCTGGACATTGTATACCTCGGCTCAACGGAGCTCGATGTATGACGGCGTCTGGTGTGAACTCGGCTACGAAGTCGGCTAAGACTTGGCCTTTGATTGCTGTCCTGGGTCTAAATTCTAGGTCATATTGGCCCAAGGCCACTGCCCATCTGGCTATTCTGCCTGTCAGATCTCCTTGTTGCAACAGGGACCTTAAAGGATGTTCAGTTAATACCACAATTTTGTGGGCTTGAAAGTAATGATTCAGCTTCTTGGAAGCCATAACTAAAGCCCGTGTTAACTTCTCCAAGGGTAAGTATCTGGTCTCTGCGTCTGCCAAGGTTTTACTCACGTAGTAAACTACCCTTTGCTCTCCTTTTTCTTCTCTGACTACTACTGCACTTACTGCGTGCTCTGAAACTGCCAAGTATAAGAACAGCTCCTCCCTAGGTACTGGATTTGAGAGAACTGGAGCTGTGGTCAAATACTTCTTTAAGTCGGCTAAGGCGGCTTTGCATTCTTTGGTCCATAAGAAGTCTGTGGCTTTCTTTACTAAGCTGAAGAAAGGCTTACACTTATCAGAACTTCTGCTTATGAATCTGTTGAGGGCTGCAGCCCTTCCAGTCAACATCTGTACTTGTTTTGCCGATGTTGGGCTCTTCAATTCTAAGATAGCCTTGATCTGATCTGGGCTTGCCTCAATGCCCCTTCTGGTTACCAAATGTCCTAAGAACTTACCCGACCCAACTCCAAATGCACATTTCGATGCATTGAGTCGGAGCCTATATGTTTTTAGGATGTCAAAGACTGCCTTTAAGTCTTCCAGATGATCCTTAGGCTCCTTGGTCTTCACGACCATGTCATCTATGTATACCTCTACTGTTCTGCCAATTAGATGTCTGAACATCTTGGTTACCAATCTCTGGTAAGTTGCTCTTGCATTTTTTAATCCAAAAGGCATTACCCTATAGCATTATAGCCCTTTTGGGGTGATGAATGCAATCTTTTCCTCATCTGGGGGGTACATAGCTATCTGATGGTACCCCCTGTAGGCATCCAGGAAGCTCATTCTTCCATACCCTGAAGTGGCATCCACCAATTGGTCAATCTTGGGTAATGGGAAACTGTCTTTGGGACAAGCCTTGTTCAGGCTGGTGAAGTCCACGCAGACCCTCCACTTACCGTTCTTTTTCTTCACAACCACTGTGTTTGATAGCCATGTCGGGTAATTTACCTCTCGAATGGCTCTAGCCTCCAGAAGTCTATTCGTTTCCTCTTTTATAGCCTCAACATGCATTAGTGTCGGCCTCCTTGCTCGCTGGATGACATGTTTGGCCGACTTGTCTACATTCAGTCTGTGGCAAGTGACCTTGGGGTCAATGCCTGGCATCTCGTATGGTGTCCATGCGAACACCTCAAGGTTTGCTCTTAGGAATGCCTCTAGCTCCCTTTCCTCTTCTTCGGCTAAGCCCGAACCGAGAAGAAAGAAGCGTTCTTCATCCCCTTGCTGGGCAAGGATTTTCTTCAGGGCTTCTTCACTCTTCTCAGCTGGCTCTTTGCCGATGTCATCCGGGATTTCCACATTCTCGTCCTCGATCTCTGTTGTTTCTGCTTCTCGTATGTTGCAGGTAGACTTCATTGCTGCCATGGAGCAATTCTTTGCCTGCAACTGATCTCCTCTGACCTCCTCTATTCCATGCTCTGTTGGGAACCGCAATAGCTGATGCAATGTTGAGGGAACAACCCCCATTGCATGTAGCCATGGCCTTCCCAAGATAGCATTGTAAGGGGAAGGGGTGTCGATTATGGTGAACTTGATTTTTAGCTTCTTGGTGCCAGCCTGCACCTTCAAACTTGCTGCTCCCAGGGGCCACGTCGACGTCCCATTGAACCCAACCATTGGGCCATTGGACTGCTCCAAGTCATCTTGGTGAAGGCCAAGCTCCTTGTAACACCTGACATATATGATGTCACAAGAGCTGCCTTAGTCAACTAAGATGCGCTTCACTTGGCACTCTCCAATCTGGAGGGATATTACCAAGGCATCGTTGTGTGGATGCTGCACCATCTCCAGGTCTTCCTCAGTAAAGGACACCACTGGTCCCTGACTCTTGTCTACCCTAGGTCTCTTCTTCCCGACCTGGTACACATGTTGTAGGTGTTTTACTTTTTGGGTTTCCCCCCTTATCTTATTCTCATTCACCTTTGAGTGAATCACATTGATCACTCGAGGTTCGCCTGCCTGTGGTTGTGGTGCTGGTGGAGGTGGTGCTGTTGGTGCCTGGGGCAGTCTTGCCTGCTCTTCTCTTGTCCTGGCCTTGTCCACCAGGTCCCTTAAATGGCCTTGTCTTACCAGGTCTTCCAGATGTGTCTTCAGGGCTCTACACCCCTGAGTCAGATGTCTAGCCTCATTGTGGTAAGCACAGTGCTTTCCAAGGCTTCTTCCCATGAATTCGCCTGGTACCCTTGCTGGTGCTCTGTAATAGGGCTGATTTAGGATTTTCTCCAAGACTTTGTAAACCGAAATTCGGAATACGGTTGTGACTGCCTGGGCAGCCCTTAATCTTATTTCTCGTTTGTTGTAGCCACATCACCTCGGCCTCGCTTCAGCGAGCTGTTTTTCTTCTCTGGTTTCGGCGCCTTTGTCCCCGGTACATTCTCCTCGGCCTTGGCATACTTTTCTATCTTGGCCATAAGCTCCTCCATGATTTTTGGCAATGTCTTTGCCAGTGATTTCCGAAGCAGGCAGTCATTTTTCAGGCCGTTTTTAAACGACACAACCGCCACCTCTTGGTTGCATCCTGGTATTCGGTTGAATATCTCATAATACCTTTTGGCATAGGCCCTAAGACTTTCATCCTCGCTAATTCTCAGGGCCATCAGGGAGTCCACCCTCAATGGTTGCAGTTTGTTTGTCACGAACCTGGTGTAGACACCCCATTTTTGACCGACCTTAAGATTCAGACGTCATCGATTGAGCGCTTGGTGATTATGCATGTTTGAGCTCGTTTCGAGGTTTTGGAGTTTTCGGCTGAATGCCTTGCTTCCGGGCCTCTGAACTCGTTGTGCTTTGGCTCGGTTTGTGGACCGAATGTTGTTTTCTCTTCCCTGGAGGGAGGGAGAGGTCTTGTAGACCATCCTTTTGCGGTCGTAAACCACTTTTTGTGGTCGTAGACCACTTTCCCGTTTGGAGACTAGTTTCTGGTTTTCGGAGCCTTTGGCCGCGCGCCTTGTCTCGGGATTGCTTAACGTTCTCCGTTTGGCTTGGTTTTTGAACCATGCCTTGTTGCCTTGGCCTAGAGGGCCACTGTGGTCTGGGAGACCACTTTTGGTGCTCGTAGACTAGTTTTCAGGTCTCTAGGCTACGCGTCTTGCCTCCCGATCTCTCGTCTTGCATCCGTTTTGGTTTGTTTTTGGTACAAACCTTATTTTCCTTGTTTGGAAGGTGGTACAAGGGTGGGAGACCAGTTTTTCCTCTTGGAGACCACTTTTCCTCCTACCAGCTAGTTTTCTAGTCAGGAAACTGGTTTTCTTGGTCTTTGGGCCACCTTTTCTGGTCGGCCACCACACCATTAGCTTGTTTGCAGTGTGCAGACCATCTCCCACCATTGGCCGACCACTTTCACTGGTCGGCCGACCAGTGCAAGTAGCTGGCCGACCACTTCAAGTGGTCGGCAGCTGTTTATCACCTTTTTGGAGATATTTTCATCCAGCTGGCACAGCTGGAAGGCACCAGAACCATCCTCCATACACGTGTATGGAGGGATGGCTTTGAACCTTAAGCTTGCTCAACAAGCTTAGCTTTTGGTTCTCTATAAGAGAGAACCTCCCCCCTCATGCCTTAGGTTCAGATTTTTTGAGCTTGAGAGTTATACATACACCTTTGTATCTATCTTGCTCTTGTTCTTCATTTTTGTGCCTTAAAGTGTAGTTTTATCATACTTTAACACACAAACACACACTCAAACACCATCCTTTTGTTGCTGAGGTGCTTAGGAGCTGGTTTTGGTGCTGTTTGATTGGTTTGAGCTTGGAAAACCTGCTGGAGTTGTGGTTTTGAAAGTGGTCTTCAAGGGTGAGCTTTTAACCTTTTAAACCCCCATTTTTGCTTAAGCTTTTAGCCCTACTTGCATGCTGATTTAAGCTTAACTTCTTACTACAAAAAGTTTTGTTTTTCAGTCCTTAACATGTTTGTTTAAGGTTACTTTTGTGTTGGGGGTGGTCTACCCCCTCTTAAGCCTTGTTAGGCCTTGTTTTGAACCATCCTTTTAAGCTATTGGGATCAACTTGTTTTGGCCTTCTAATCACTGAAATCAAGAGGATTTTCAGTGGTGGAAATGGTGCTTTAAGGTCCCAAATAGGAGAGGGCCATCCCCTCTCCTTGTGTTCTTGAATACTTGCTTCATATGCCTCATGTTTGAGCATGTTTGTTAAGCTTTTGTTGGCCATATCTTAGCATGTATTTGGGGTTATTTCAGCATGTCATACCACTGTTTTGGTTTGGTTTTGTCACCTCATGCATGCCTTGTACACCTGTAGTGTAAATTTCATAAACTAGTCTTGTATGCTTCATGAAGTAGCATGTCTTTCTAGCTTGTTTTGAGTCTATCTCAGCATGTTCTTGGTGTTGTTTTGCCATGTCATACCTCTGTTAAGGTTTGGTTTGGTTGGCACTTGCATGCTCCATCCACTTGTAGTGCAATTCCATGAATTAGCCTAATGTGTCTCATGCTTTAACATGTCATTTTAGCATGCTTTTGGCTTAGCTCTAAGAAGCTTTTGTCCATGTTTTAGCATGCTCTAGCTCTGATTTGTGTTGTCTTGGTCATGCATGCCATGCTTTGTATAGCTGTAGTGCATTCTAGCTTGTTAGCTTTGTGTATCAAGTCCACTAGCATGCATTGCTTGGCCTATTTGAATGACTTGGCATCATTTGTAATGTTATTTCAGTCCATGTTTCATGGTCATACACTTGCATTGGTCACTCTTTCCATGCTTTAAAGGGTTGGTCCTTTATGCCTTAAGAATGAGTCTTTGCGTATGCCTTCATGCCTAAGCTTGCGAGCTATCATTTCAATGTGTTTTTGGGATTATTTTGCCATGATATAACTCTGATTTTTGTTGGCGAAGCCATCCCATGCTTGATCTTGATAGGAGTAGTGTAATCCTCCCTATTTGCCTTGCATTCATCATGCTTTATGCCCTTCATGCTAGCTTGTTTTGGCTTCCTTCCATACATGTTTTAGTATCATTTTGACATGTTCTAGGACTGCTTTGGGTTGCCTTAGCCATATGCTTCATGTTTTGCATAGTTGTAGTGCAAATGCCTATGCTAGCTTTGAGTTTTAAGTACCATAGAATGCTTCACTTGTGTTGTTTAGATGATTTGGCATCATTTATCATGACATTTCAGAGCATTTAGGACTGCCATGTTTCACTCTTTAAGTGCCTTTGAGCATTGTGCATTGTTGCCACATTTATGGCTTAGCTTGCATGCCATCTTGCCTAGGCCTTTGAGCCTCCATCTCAGCATTTTTTGGTCTTTGTTTTGACCTAATTAAGCTCTGTCCATAGTTGGTTCATGTATTTGTGCCATGTATTGCATGCCCCCTTTGTAGTCCTCTATGATAGCTTCATGCTTTAAGGACCCTTGCATGCTATACTTGTATTGATTGAGTGATTTGGCATCATTTCATACCTTATTTCAGTGCACTTAGTGTTGTTACACTTCCACATTTGTCACTCCTTGAGCACTCTTGAGAGTTGTGCTCTTATGCCTAGTCAATGGGCCCTTGAATGTGCATGCTTATATATGCTTTCGTGCCTTAGTTTCATCATTATGGCCACTGATTTGGGCATGACTGAGGTCTGTCCATCTTGGTTTAAGTCCATCAAGCATGTTATGCTATGTTATATTGCATTGAGTATGCCATATTGTTCATCGCATTGAGTATGTCATCTTACATTGCATTGTGTATGCTATGTTGTTATTCGCATTGTGTATGCCAAGTTGTTGCTTTGCATTGAGAATGCGTGCCCTTAGCATTGGTAGTTGTAGACACCCCATTTTTGACCGTCCTCAAGACTTGGACGTCACCGCTTGAACACTCGGTGATTATCCATGTTTGTGTTTGTTTGGAGTTCCCGGAGTTCTCGGCACGCGCGCCTTGCCTTAGGACCTCCGAACTCGACCGTTTGGTGTTTGGTTTTGCACCAAACACTTGTGTTTTGCCTTGGGAGGGCAGGGAATGCTTTGTGAGGCATCCCCACACACCACCGGCTGTGGCTAGAGGCCACCGGCTGGCTGTAGTTTCAATCGGCACTATTTTGTGCCGGTCGGCACTATTTTTGGCAAAATGACCATTTTGTCCTGCCGACTGTTGTGCAGCTGCTTTATCAGATATTTTTAGACAGCTGTATCACTTTTTGCTCCCCTCCATACACGTGTATGGAGGGATGAGCCTTTAGGCTTGCTTAACTTGTAAGTTTTCATGCCTATACAAGAGAAGGCTCTTCTCTTGGCTCAAGGGTTGGGATTTCTTGAGAGGTTTCAGCCATTTTAGAGAGAGAGCAAGCTCTGGTTTTAGGTTAGATCATATATCTATCTTATCTCTCTCCTTTCTTGCTTATTTAGTACACTAGGTGCCTTAGTTCACACTATTGCACACAAGCACCTAGTGTCTCACCTTCTCCTTGCAACTGAGGTTCTAGGGGCTGTTTTTTAGTGTTCTTGACTGGTTTGGAGCTCAAGGGACCAACTACTCCAACCTTTGTGAAGAAAAGCTTCAAGGGTAAGAAACTTACTTTATTTACCCCATTTTTGCACTCTATTTTTGCTTGCTTTAAAACAGTTTTGTGCTTGGTCTATAACACAAAAAAGTTCTGTTTTTTTAGCCTCTTCATTGTATATTAAGAGTGTTTTGTGGTTTGAGCAAGTTTGACCACCCTTAGGCCTTGAAAAGGGCTCATTTTTGTACTATTTTGGAGAGATCCGGGACTTGTGTGCTTGGACCTTTCCACCACTGAAATCTTGAGGGATTTCAGTGGTGGAGATGGTGCCTTAAAGTCCCAGAAAGGGGAGGGCCACCCCCTCTCCTTGATGTCCTTGGAAAGGGCAAGTTTTGCTTCCTTATGTAGCTTCATGCTTGAGTGTGTGTTGAGCATGTTTGACTTGTTTTCCATGCTTATATTGCCATGTTATAACATGATTTCAAGTTGGTTTTGGTCTCCTATGCATGCTTAGTATAGTTGCCTTGTAATCCCTCTTTATGCCTTAACATGTCTAGGTAGTGTGCCTCCATTTCTAGCATGTTTTAAGCTTGCATTTGTGAAGCTTGTATGCTTATTTTGCCATGATTTAGCTCTGTCCATAGCCATTTGGGTCGATCTTATCATGCATTACATAGCTCCTTTGCACTTGGCTTGTTGGCCTTAGGAGTGTGAGTGTGTAGCATGCCTTGCTTGCTCCCTTTTTGATGTTTTGGAATCATCTAACATGATATTTCAGACCTTTTAGTGTGCTTGTATGCATGCCTTAGTTGCTTCTTTAATGCTTTAAAAGCATGTGTTGAATGCTCCATGTTTTGGTCATGTTGCATGCCTTTGTGCTTGAACCTCTTAGATGCCATCTAGGTGCTCCTTAGGCTTTGTTTAGGTCTGCTTGTGACCTGTTTTGAGTCCCTTTAGCTTTGTGAGGCTTGGTGGACTTGGCCTTAGTTTAAGCCTTAATGGCTTGTTTCAAGACTTGGACCATTTGTTGCATGCTTTGGCTTGCTTTGTTGCATGATTTGGCATCATATTTTGCATGATTTTCAGAGCTTTATATGCATGCCAATTGTCCATGTTTAACTCACTTCAAGTGTGCTTGAATGTTGCTTGTTTATGCCTTGAGTTGGTACCTTAACATGTGTATGTGTGCATGTGTGTTTGGCCCTCATAATTTAGCACTTTGGCCACTGATTTTAGGCCTTTTAGAGTTGCCTAATTCATGTATAAGTCCATCCCCCGTTGGTTTCCATGTTTGCTTGAATGCCTTGCATAAGTGCATTACATTGTTCACTTTGCATGATAGATAACATGCTTAGGGTTGCATCACATTCGCATGCATGTTAGGCCTCTTGAAGTGAAGTATGATAGAGGTTTGGCATCCTTGTTTGCTTGATTGCATTGCATGCATTTGAAATTAAAATTGCACTCTCGATTCTTTGGGCCATCATGCATGGAAATGCGTGATTGGTGGTCCGGGAACCGAGGCACACCCCCCTTTGAGTCAAAAGTGTGATAAGGAGTGTGTTTGGTGCATACATGCCTTGAATTGCATTGCCATGCATTTTGTTGCCCTCTGCTGCTGTGAGTTGCAGGTTTTGCAGGCATTTTGTGCCGACCGGCACTGTTTAGTGCCGACCGGCAGTGAATTGGCAGCCGATGGCTTCACTCAGTGCCGGTGGCCTCCCCCCTTCAGCCGGTGGTACTCTACCCCAGCCGGTGGTACTCCCCAGTGCCCTGAGAGGCACTCCTGGGATTTTGGTAATTTTCCGAGGAGGACAGCAGGGAAAACAGAGGCACACTTGTATGACAGTGCGATTCCGAGCCAATTCCGAGCGCGCGCTGCATTTGGGCCCTTCTCCCGAGGCATTTACTGTTTTAATTAGATTAATTATTTGTCTAATTAATTTAGTGAATTTGTAATAATTAATTAGCTTGCGTAGTTAATTATTTGTGTTATTATTTTGGTCCCTCCGAGTGAGGGCAAAAATGTAATAAGTGTGGGTGCGTGGGCATGTATGTCTTCCAATCCTCATTTCTTTCTAACCCTTTTATTTATCCGCTTACAGTGGTAAACTAGGGCATTTTAAATTAGCATACCTTATGCAACGCATGCGTGCATTCATGCATTTGTTTACATGCACCGGGCTCGGTACATCATACAAACCGCATTGTAATTTTCGATTCCAAATTGAATACGTGCTATTCGCACATTTCATATGCCATGCTTAGGGTTAGCCGAGCCTACTCTAGATTGCATCTATGCCTGTGTTGCATTAGTCATCTTAACATGAGCTAGGGACATGCATGTTTGCTAACTAGTTTACTGTTTTGGCACGGAGTACGATGTAAGTTTTTACGCTTCAGCATACCACACGTGTGTGAATGTTTGCCATGACAGTATGCTTGCCATGCCGCTAAATACTTATGTGATATTACTGTTTGAATGCCTGTGGGTGGAGGTTGGATTGTCTGAGTTGGAACAACTCATTGAAATCCGTATTTTAGCCTACTTGCGAGTAGCAAAATCTAACACGTTTTTCGAGACAAAACGGATATGCAATGTTTATTTCCAAGTTAGGCAATCTAGTCTATACTTTTGTGTTGTGCGCATCACATAGTAATTCTAGGCTAATAATTGGAATAAGAGCATGTAATGTTTTCAAAAAAGGATATCACGGTTAGTAGAGGCCGGTCTTCGGACCGGGCGAAAGGGGGTGCTCATAGCTGACCTTCCCCGATCGTACCCAAGCTCCCGAGCCGAGACATTTGGTGATGACGGACACGTGGCCTTCGGCACCGAGTCAGGGTTTCCTAAATTTCCCATTTTAAAAAATATTTAGGTGGCGACTCTGTAATATGGCAAAGCAGTCCATGTTTGGCACTTCTTTTCGAAAATCTGTTTTTCTTCAAAACGATTTGCCAGAGTTGGACTCTTTGGTTCAAATTTAGAACCGCGACACACAAAAGGAGAGTCCGAGCTGTAGCGAGGTCCCCGCGGGCTTGTTACAGTAGTTTGGTCATACTCCCTTGCATGTTGTTGCATACTTGTCCGTCGCATGTTGTTTGCATGCTTGTTCTATTGTATTGCATGTTTGCATACTTGAGTTACATTGCATGTTTGCATGCTTGATGTTGCATTGCATTGTGTATGCCATATTGTTGCTTGCATTGTGTTTGGAATAGGTGTTAGTCCAAACACGAGGAATGAGGGACGTTTCATACTTAAAGTGATGAAACGTGCCTCAATTCTCGGTCGCCGATGCTCTTGATCATACATGATAGAGTTCTAGGCTTTATGTGTTTATTCGTGCATTCATTTTACATTGAATTGTGCAATTTGGCTTCTCGACCATCATGCATCGAGATGCGTGATTGGTGGCCCGAGGGTCAAGAACCACACTTCCTTGAGCTTATGAAATGATAGGGAGAGTGGTTGTGCACACATATCTTGCAAATACATTGCCATGTCATTTCTTGCTCTCTGTTGCAGCAAAGTGGAGTCTGGCAGCAACAACTGGTCGGCCGACCAGTAATACTAGCTGGCCGACCACTTTTTCTGGTTTTCAGCAAGAAAAGTGGTCGGTAGGTGGTCTCCCTCCTCAACAACTGGTCGGCAGTCCTCCCACAGATCCCCAAGGTGAGTTTGAAGCTTTGTGGAGCTTGGTGCAAGGTTCTGAGAACAATTGCAAATAGAGGCAAGTTGGGGCATCGTGACGGATTTCCGGACGAGGCGACTGAGCATGCATCCAGTCTTCTCCCTCTGAAAACCTCCTTTTAATGCTTTACTTAGCTAATTTGCTTAGCTAGTTTATGCTTTGGTTTTGTAATTAATTAGTTAATGCGTTTAGCTATCCATCTGTGTTATAATAACTTAATTAGTTAGCTTGTTAGTTAATTAATTTTGTTTTGTAATAATTAGTTTAATTAGCTTAGATTAGCTAGTTAGCTTTTTATTCAGACCCTCCGTCGAGAGGGCCAACTGTTGTAATAAGCGTGCGTGTGTGCGATGCATGTCATCCAACCCCCATTTCTTTCTCCCTTTTACTTAACCGCTTACGATGGTTAGTTTTAGGGCATATTTCATTTAGCATCCTTATGCTTCGCATGCGTGCATCCATTTATCTGTATTGCATGCACCGGGCTCGGCGCATCATACTAATTGCATTGTATTTAAATACATTTACTCAAATACGTGTTCAACAACATGTTATCAAGTTGCATTTCACATGACATCTTAGGATAGCCGAGCCTATCTTAGTTGCATTTTCGCATGTGTTGCATTAGCCATTCTAAACATGAACTAGGGTCATGCATGATTTCTAACTAGTTCTCTGTTTTGGCTCAGAGTACACTGCGAGTGTTTACGCTTTAGCATACTGCATGTGTGTTAGTGTTGCCATGTTAGCATGCTTGCCATGAGGCTAACTGCTTATTTGATATAACTGCCTGAATGCCTGTGGGTGAAGGTTGGATTGCTTGAATTGGAACAATTCATTGAAATCCGCGATTCAGCCTACTTGCAAGTAGCAAACTTTAAATCATTTTCGCAAACGAACATGCAATGTTTTGTTCCAACTTAGGCGATCTAGTCCATACTTGTATGCTGTGCGCATCACGTAGTAATTCTAGGTTTAATAACCGGAATAAGAACACATGTGTTTTCAAAAATAAAATATCATGTTAGTAAAGGCCAATCTTTGATCGGGCGAGCGGGGGTGCTCATTGCATGACCTTCCCCTCTCGTACCCAAGTTCCCGAGCCGAGGAAACTTTGGTGATGACGGGTACGTGGCCTTAGGCACGAGTCAGGGTTTCCTAGATTTTCCAAATAAAATATTTAGGTGGCGACTCTGTATCTGGCAAAGTAGTCCATGTTTGGCACTTCTTTATAAAAATCAGTTTTCCAAAACGATTTGCTGGATCTGGACTCTTTGGTGATTTA
Organism: Camellia japonica; assembly: GCA_030407325.1. Taxonomy (NCBI): domain Eukaryota; kingdom Viridiplantae; phylum Streptophyta; class Magnoliopsida; order Ericales; family Theaceae; genus Camellia; species Camellia japonica. The sequence continues at coordinate 138,950,145 of JAPPVO010000032.1, forward strand.
TCGGTCTCACATTGCACTTTGTGAGATTAGATTCAGAACTGTGACATTGAGTCTGAACTGTAGTAGCTAATGAACAAACGATTTCGCACCCTCGCAGAGTGGAGCTCGGGAGTTCTCGGGGCGGTCTACACCTGGTGTAGACACCCCATTTTTGACCGTCCTCAAGACTTGGACGTCATCGTTCGAACACTCGGTGATCATCCATGTTCGTGTTCGTTTTCGTTTTCGTTTTAAGTTCTCGGAGGTCTCGGCTACGTGCCTTGCCTTAGGAACTCTCAACTTGACTGTTCTGTGCTTGGTTTTGCACCAAACACTTGTTGTTTTGCTTCTGAGGGTAGATGAAGGCTTGTTAGCCATCCCCACACCTCACCGGCCATGGCTTGAGGCCACGACCCTGTTTTGTTGCTACCGGCCATTGGTGATGGCCGGTCGGCACTCTTTATGGTCGATCGACCATTGCTTTGGTCAATTTGTCATTTTTGGCTGGCCGACCACTGTTCATCTGCTTTTGGCAGATTTTTTATGCTAGCTGTGATAGCTGGCATCCACAATACACCCCCTCCATACACGTGTATGGAGGGATTTCACTCTTGCTTAGCTTGTTTTGTAAGCTTTGCAAGATTGGAATTCCTATAAAGGGAGGGCTTCTCCTCCCTCCTTAAGGGTCCAAGAAGTTCCAGAGGTCTGGTTTTAGGGTTAGGAGTCTTGTATCTATCCTATCTCTATATCTCCCTCTCTTTTTGATTTGTGTGTGTATAAGGTGTGTTTGTTCTTAGTTTTGCACTAAGGCACCTAGTGTTACACCATACCTTGGTTGCTGAGGTGCCAAAGGGTTGTTCTTGGAGTTCTTGGGCTGGTTTTAATCTAAGGAAGGTGCTGGAGCTCTCTTCTTGAAGAAGGTCTTCAAGGGTAAGAACCTTACTCCTTTATTCCCCATTTTTGCACAAGGTTTTGACCTATCTTGCATCTATTTTTAAGCTTAGTGTATAAATAGTAAAATTTCTAATTTTACTTGCTCTTTAACTTTGCTTAAGGTTGTTTTGAGGTTTGGGGTTGTTTCCCCCCTCTTAGGCCTTGTTTAGCCTCCTTTTTGTGCCATTTTTGGTGAGCTCCAGGACCACTTTGTATTGGCCTCCTCACCACTGAAATCCAAAGGGATTTCAGTGGTGGGGATGGTGTTTTGAGGTCCTAAGAAGGAGAGGGCCATCCCCTCTCTTCGTTGTATTCAAAACTTGTCATTTTAGCCTCATGTGTGAGCACATTGATTAAGTCCATGTTGGCCATGTCTTAGTGGGTATTTATGGTTATTTTTCCATGTTATAGCACTGTTTTAAGTTGGTTTAGACACACCATGCATGTTTTGCATACTTGTCTTGTAATGCCATGAAATTGCCTTAACATGCATCATGATGCACCATGACTTTCTAGCATGATTTTGGCTTAGCTTTGTGAAGCTTTTATGCATGTTTTGGTGTGCCTAAGGTTTGATTTTGGTTATTTGGGTCACCCATGACTTGCTTTGTATAGCTACCATGCAACCTAGCTTGTAGGCTTTGAGTATTGGATCCTCTAGCATGCTTTACTTGCATTGTTTCAGTGACTTGGAGCCACTTACCATGTTATTTCAGTTCATATGGCATGCTTGTTTACTCTCAATTGATGATTCTTTAATGTCTTAAAGAGTTTGTATTTCATGCTCCATGTTTGAGCCATTGTGTATGCCATCATGTGTAGGCATTTGGGATGCCATCTAAATGTGTCTTTGGCCTTGTTTTGGTCTGCCTTGGGACTATTTTAAGTCCCTTTGGCCCTTTGAGGCTTGGTTTGTATGGTCATGGCTTGAGCCCCTTGACTAGCCTTGAGTTTTGGGCTTGGTTGCATGCTTTGTTTGATTTGTTAAATTGGTTTGGCACCTATTCTAACATGATTTCAGAGCTTACAATGTATGCCATTTGTTCATGTTTGTCCCTTTTAAGTGTGCTTAAAAGTTGCTTCTTTGTGCTTAAGTTTTGAACCATGTATCTATACATGTTTGTATATACATTTGCCTTCATGTGCTTAGCATATTGGCCACTGTTTTGGGCTCATTAGAGAGCTGTCCGTCTTGGTGTAAGTCCATCCTTCGCATGTTGTTGTATGCTCGCCTTGCGTGTTGCTACATACTTGGCCTATTGCATGTTGTCGCATGCTTGAATCACATTGCATTTGGCGTGCATTTCCTTTATTAAGTTGCTTTACATGTTTCCATTCTAAATCCCCTTCACATGTTGTTACATGTTGGTCATTAGCATTATTGTTACATGTCTCACATGCTTGTTTGCTTAGGTTGTGTGCCTAGTACACATTGCTTGTTTGCATGCTCATATTGCATACTTAGCTCGCATGCTTAGGTTACATTTTGCATGCATGTCTTGCCTCTTGAATCCCCATGATAGAGGTTGGGTCTCTTGTTTGTTTAGTGTGCATTTCATTTAACATTGAAATTGCACACTTAGCCTCTTGGGCCATCACGCATTGAAGTGCGCGATTGGTGGCCTCAGGGTCGAGTACCATACTCCCCTGAGTCTTAAATATGATGGGGAGGGTGGTTGTGCAAACATTTGCTTGAAAATGCATTGCCATGCTTTGTCTGCCCTCTGCTGCTGTCAAAACAGGGTTCTGCAGGAAGATATGGCCGACCGACCACATTAAGTGCCGGCCGGCCATGAATATCTGGCCGATAGCTCTATTTGTGGTCGATGACCAGATTCCCATGGTCAGTGATCATCCCTCTTGCTCGGTGGTCCCTCACAACCCTCAGGGAGTATTTCAGAAGCAACTTTGGGACTGGTGCAGTCTCCAGAGGCATAAAACAGTGCAAACAGAGGTAGCTTGTGCATGGTGGTGGATTTCCGAGAGAGGCGAATCGAGCATGCAAGCATTTGACCCTCTTCCCGAGGCAACTTTACTGCTTTAGTAGTTTAATTAATTTGTTAATTAATTACAGTTCTGTAATATTTAATTAGCTTGTTAGTTAGTTAATTTGTATTATTCTTTTGGACCCTCCGAGAGAGGGCAATGTTGTAATAAGTGTGCGTGTGTGATGCATGTCTTCCAACCCCCATTTCTTTCTCCCTTTTATTTAACCGCTTACGATGGTTAGACTTAGGGCACAATTAGCATCCTTATGCTATGCATGTTTGCATCATTCATATGTCTTGCATGCACCGGGCTCGACGCATCATACTAATTGCATAGCATTTCAAATCTAACTTGAATATATGTTACCTGTTGCATTTCACATGCCATCTATAGATTAGCCGAGCCTATCTTAGTTGCATTTTGCATGCGTTGCATTAGCCATTGTTAACATGAACTAGGATCATGCATGATTACTAACTAGTTCCTTGTTTTGGCTCGGAGTACACTGTGAGTGTTTATGCTTTAGCATCTTGCATGTATGTGAATGTTAACATGGCAGCATGCTTGCCATGAGGCTAATTGCTTATGTGATATAACTGCCTGAATGCCTGTGGGTGAATGTTGGATTGCTTGAATTGGAACAATTCATTGGAATCTGTGTTTTAGCCTACTTGCGAGTAGCAAACTTCAAACCATTTCCAAACAAATGGATATGCAATGCTTTGTCCCAAATTAGGCGATCTAGTCTATACTTGTTTTGCTGTGTGCATCACATAGTAAATTCTAGCTAATTAACCGAAATAAGAATGCATGTGTTTTCGAAAACTCGATATCATGTTTAGTAGTGGCCGATCTTTGATCGGGCTAGCAGGGGTGCTCATAGCTGACCTTCCCCAATCGTATCCAAGTTCCCGAGCCGAGGAAACTTTGGTGATGACGGACACGTGGCCTTAGGCAAACGAGTCAGGGTTTCCTAAATTTCCCCAAAAAATAAAATATTTAGGTGGCGACTCTGTATCTGGCAAAGCAGTCCATGTTTGGCACTTTTTTCTAAAAATCAGTTTTTCAAAACGATTTGCCAGATTTGGACCCTTTGGTGATTTATCAGTCTCGCATTGCACATTGCGGGATCAGATTAAGAACCGTGACATTTGAGTCCGAATTGTAGTGAGCCCAATGAACAAAACGGGATTCCCTCCCGAGACGTTCGGGGACGTCTACAGTTTCTGGCGACTCCGCTGGGGATTTAGAGAACTTGACTCGAACTCATGATATCTTGTTTTGACTACACTTATGTGTCTCTTTGCATTGCATTTGCATTGGTGCGCCTAGGACACCATGTTTTCCATCTGCTATTCCTGAACGGTTTGCCGGAGGCTCGCTTTGAGAAGCGTGCCATAAGGCTGACCGGTTACGGGCTCTGCCACGATGGGAATACAAACCCCGATTTTTGCCGGAATGCTTGTTTCAAATCGCACTGTTATGCACAACTTCACTTGCGTTGTCACACACCTTTCGATTGCATTGTTATGCATGTTGCTAACAATGTTGTACCTGTTAAGTTTCTTTCTCTTGCAGGCACGATATTGTATGTACGGTTCATTTGAAGCTAGTACGACCAGACGAACCGCACAAGTATTGTATTCTCCGTGTCAAACGTAGCGAGATTACATAATTCTCTTACATCCTTTCTGCATTGTAATGTAGTTGGATTGCTTAAAATTGTTGCATGATTTGCTTCCTTACAGCTTTCTTTGCATTGATCATAAGTTATGCTCGGCTTTGTGCATTGTTTTGCATTTTGCCCCTGCCTTCGGGCGCATATCTTTGTCTGTGGCTTGTATGCTTTGTCTAAGTCTTCGGCCTTGTCAAAAATGGGTCGTCTCTGGGCTTTGACACTCACTCCCGTCATTGTTATGACTTTCGAGTTCTGTCAAAGAGGGGCAACTGTAGACACCCCATTTTTGACCGTCCTCAAGACTTGGACGTCATCGTTTGAACACTCGGTGATCATCCATGTTCGTGTTCGTTTTGAGTTCTCGGAGGTCTCGGCTACGTGCCTTGCCTTAGGAACTCTCAACTTGACTGTTCTGTGCTTGGTGTTGCACCAAACACTTGTTGTTTGCTTCTGAGGGTAGAGGAAGGCTTGTTAGCCATCCCCACACCTCACTAGCCATGGCTTGAGGCCACTGGCCCTGTTTTGTTGCTACCGGCCATTGGTGATGGCCAGTCGGCACTCTTTATGGTCGGTCGACCATTGCTTTGGTCAATTTGTCATTTTTGGCTGGCTGACCACTGTTCATCTGCTTTTGGCAAATTTTTTATACCAGCTGTGATAGCTGGCATCCACAATACACCCCCTCCATACACGTGTATGGAGGGATTTCACTCTTGCTTAGCTTGTTTTGTAAGCTTTGCAAGATTGGAATTCCTATAAAGGGAGGGCTTCTCCTCCCTTCTTAAGGGTTCCAAGAAGTTCCAGAGGTCTGGTTTTAGGGTTAGGAGTCTTGTATCTATCCTATCTCTATATCTCCCTCTCCTTTTGATTTGTGTGTGTATAAGGTGTGTTTGTTCTTAGTTTTGCACTAAGGCACCTAGTGTTACACCATACCTTGGTTGCTGAGGTGCCAAAGGGTTGTTCTTGGAGTTCTTAGGCTGGTTTTAATCTAAGGAAGGTGCTGGAGCTCTCTTCTTGAAGAAGGTCTTCAAGGGTAAGAACCTTACTCCTTTATTCCCCATTTTTGCACAAGGTTTTGACCTATCTTGCATCTATTTTTAAGCTTAGTGTATAACTAGTAAAAGTTCTGATTTTACTTGCTCTTTAACTTTGCTTAAGGTTGTTTTGAGGTTTGGGGTTGTTTCCCCCCTCTTAGGCCTTGTTTAGCCTCCTTTTTGTGCCATTTTTGGTGAGCTCCAGGACCACTTTGTATTGGCCTCCTCACCACTGAAATCCAAAGGGATTTCAGTGGTGGGGATGGTGTTTTGAGGTCCTAAGAAGGAGAGGGCCATCCCCTCTCTTCGTTGTATTCAAAACTTGTCATTTTAGCCTCATGTGTGAGCACATTGATTAAGTCCATGTTGGCCATGTCTTAGTGGGTATTTGTGGTTATTTTGCCATGTTATAGCACTGTTTTAAGTTGGTTTAGACACACCATGCATGTTTTGCATACTTGTCTTGTAATGCCATGAAATTGCCTTAACATGCATCATGATGCACCATGACTTTCTAGCATGATTTTGGCTTAGCTTTGTGAAGCTTTTATGCATGTTTTGGTGTGCCTAAGGTCTGATTTTGGTTATTTGGGTCACCCATGACTTGCTTTGTATAGCTACCATGCAACCTAGCTTGTAGGCTTTGAGTATTGGATCCTCTAGCATGCTTTACTTGCATTGTTTCAGTGACTTGGAGCCACTTACCATGTTATTTCAGTTCATATGGCATGCTTGTTTACTCTCAATTGATGCTTCTTTAATATCTTAAAGAGTTTGTGTTTCATGCTCCATGTTTGAGCCATTGTGTATGCCATCATGTGTAGGCATTTTGGATGCCATCTAAGTGTGTCTTTGGCGTGTTTTGGTCTGCCTTGGGACTGTTTTAAGTCCCTTTGGCCCTTTGAGGCTTGGTTTGTATGGTCATGGCTTGAGCCCCTTGACTAGCCTTGAGTTTTGGGCTTGGTTGCATGCTTTGTTTGATTTGTTAAATTGGTTTGGCACCTTTTCTAACATGATTTCAGAGCTTACAATGTATGCCATTTGTCCATGTTTGTCCCTTTTAAGTGTGCTTAAAAGTTGCTTCTTTGTGCTTAAGTTTTGAACCATGTATCTATGCATGTTTGTATATACATTTGCCTTCATGTGCTTAGCATATAGGCCACTGTTTTGGGCTCATTAGAGAGTTGTCCGTCTTGGTGCTCGCCTTGCGTGTTGCTACATACTTGGCCTATTGCATGTTGTCGCATGCTTGAATCACATTGCATTTGGTATGCATTTCCTTTATTAAGTTGCTTTACATGTTTCCATTCTAAATCCCCTTCACATGTTGTTACATGTTGGTCATTAGCATTATTGTTACATGTCTCGCATGCTTGTTTGCTTAGGTTGTGTGCCTAGTACACATTTCTTGTTTGCATGCTCATATTGCATACTTAGCTCGCATGCTTAGGTTACATTTTGCATGCATGTCTTGCCTCTTGAATCCCCATGATAGAGGTTGGATCCCTTGTTTGTTTAGTGTGCATTTCATTTAACATTGAAATTGTACACTTGGCCTCTTGGGCTATCACGCATTGAAGTGCGCGATTAGTGGCCCCAGGGTCGAGTACCATACTCCCCTGAGTCTTAAATATGATGGGGAGGGTGGTTGTGCAAACATTTGCTTGAAAATGCATTGCCATGCTTTGTTTGCCCTCTGCTGCTGTCAAAACGGGGTTCTGCAGGAAGATATGGCCGACCGACCACATTAAGTGCCGGCCGGCCATGAATATCTGGCCGATAGCTCCATTTGTGGTCGATGACCAGATTCCCATGGTCGGTGATCATCCCTCTTGGCCGGTGGTCCCTCACAACCCTCAGGGAGTATTTCAGAAGCAACTTTGGGACTGGTGCAGTCTCCAGAGGCATAAAACAGTGCAAACAGAGGCAACTTGTGCATGGTGGTGGATTTCCGAGAGAGGCGAATCGAGCATGCAAGCATTTGACCCTCTTCCCGAGGCAGCTTTACTGCTTTAGTAGTTTAATTAATTTGTTAATTAATTACGGTTCTGTAATATTTAATTAGCTTGTTAGTTAGTTAATTTGTATTATTCTTTCGGACCCTCCGAGAGAGGGTAATGTTGCAATAAGTGTGCGTGTGTGTGATGCATGTCTTCCAACCCCCATTTGTTTCTCCCTTTTATTTAACCGCTTACGATGGTTAGATTTAGGGCATATTTCAATTAGTATCCTTATGCTATGCATATTTGCATCATTCATATGTCTTGCATGCACCGGGCTCGGCGCATCATACTAATTGCATAGCATTTCAAATCTAACTTGAATATATGTTGCCTATTGCATTTCACATGCCATCTATAGATTAGCCGAGTCTATCTTAGTTGCATTTTGCATGCGTTGCATTAGCCATTGTTAACATGAACTAGGATCATGCATGATTACTAACTAGTTCCTTGTTTTGGCTCGGAGTACACTGTGAGTGTTTATGCTTTAGCTTCTTGCATGTATGTGAACGTTAACATGACAGCATGCTTGCCATGAGGCTAATTGCTTATGTGATGTAACTGTCTGAATGCCTGTGGGTGAAGGTTGGATTGCTTGAATTGGAATAATTCATTGGAATCCGTGTTTTAGCCTACTTGCGAGTAGCAAACTTCAAACCATTTCCAAACAAATGGATATGCAATGCTTTGTCCTAAATTAGGTGATCTAGTCTATACTTGTTTTGCTGTGCGCATCACATAGTAAATTCTAGCTAATTAACCGGAATAAGAATGCATGTGTTTTCGAAAAGTCGATATCATGTTTAGTAGTGGCCGATCTTTGATCGGGCGAGCGAGGGTGCTCATAGTTGACCTTCCCCAATCGTACCCAAGTTCCCGAGCTGAGGCAACTTTGGTGATGATGGACAAGTGGCCTTAGGCAAACGAGTCAGGGTTTCCTAAATTTCCCCAAAAAATAAAATATTTAGGTGGCGACTCTGTGTCTGGCAAAGCAGTCCATGTTTAACACTTCTTTCTAAAAATCAGTTTTTCAAAACGATTTGCCAGATTTGGACTCTTTGGTGATTTATTAGTCTTGAATTGCACATTGCGGGATCAGATTAAGAACCGTGACATTTGAGTCCGAACTGTAGTGGGCCCAATGAACAAAACGGGATTCCCTCTCAGGACGTTCGGGGACGTCTACACTTGGCCACAAACATCTCGGCCAGGCCTTCCCAGGTTTTCACAGTTCCTTTCGGCAACTTGTGAAACCAGTCCAATGCAATTTCTCCGAAGGATGAGGGGAACACCTTGATAAAGCAATGGCTCGTTCCCGGTGTATAACGCCATCGAGTTCAGGTACAAACTGACGTGAAAGTTAGGGTCTGACTTACCGTCGTAGATCTGGAATCTCGGCATGCTAAACCTCTTCGGCGCTTCGAATTTGTCCAATTCTACCGAGAACGGCGTTCTCGGCTTGACCGGGGAGGTTACCTCGGCATCTTGTTGCCTCCTCTGTAGGTAATCCCTTAGATCCTCCTTGGTCCGTCTAGGAGCTTGGCTATCTCCTAACTTCAGCCTTTTCGGTGCACTACTCTCAGCTTCGTTGTGAGCCCTCTTCGACCTTTCTCCATTAGTTGCGTCGAAGCACAACTCCTGACCTTGAACATGCCGATGTTTTTTGGGGTCTGCTTCCTTGGTGCGATGTGTCCTCCTAGATTCTTCACTTCTTGACTCTCCTTGCCCGACCTCCTTTGAAGGCCGGTGAGAGTGTTTTTCGCTCCTGGTGTGCTGGGGAACTGTAGGGACTGTTTTCTGCCTATCTTTTCGGGCATCTTTCTTGGCCGCTAGAATCGGCGTATCTTGCAATGGGAACTGTGGCTGCATGACATTGTTTTGCATCATGAAGTTGACGACTGTTTGCAGGTCCACTAATTTGTTTTCCATTCCCTTCATCTTGTCGTCCCTTCCCATGTATCTTTCTTTCCACACCTGGAGGTCGTCCTCGTTATAATACCCGCTTCGGTCTGACTTCTTCGACGTGTCGCCCTCCTGGCTGACGTCTTTTTCTCCACGATTCTTATCTTGAGTCTCTTTGTTGCAGTTGTCTTCTTCGACGTCAGGGTCAATAGGTTTCCCACTCCCAGTAGGAGTGTCGTCACCAATCTTCTCTTTCCATCTGTTATTGGCCATCTATTCTCCTTTCTTTCCCATAGACGGCGCCAAATTGTGTGTGTTAATTTCCGACCACACTGCCAACTAAGTACTCAGCTGGAGAACACCGGCAGAATAGCTTAAGCCCGAATGACCTGCAACAGAAAGAAGAGATTCTGGCAGTGGTTCGTCCACCTGGGGGCACTCCGACGATCAAGTCAATTATCTCTCAAAGATAGCAAAAGTGCTTAACTCACTATTCAAAGCATAAAAAGCATACCTTAGACCCATAAGAGTGCCTCTCTTTTATAGCCAACACTTACCTAATCCCAATAGAAGCCTAGCTTCAATGGACTTAGGATTACTGCTAATCTTGGACTCCCAGTAGGATTGGGATAAACTCTCTAAGAGTCTTATCTTTATCCAAACTGAATTCCTCTCCCATTCTAGGACTCTTGTCCCTTATCCGCTTATCCCGGATTCTGGTATTCTCACAGATAACCTCGACCTAGCCGAGATCATCTCGGCGTCATGACCAGAACACGTGGCACCTCGGCTGGCACTTCGGTGACACCTCGGCCACGTGCTGTCATTCAAAAATTATGTCCCCACAAAATTTATTGACAATTTTTTTACATTCCTATTGTTGTCATTTTTTACAGCAGATTAACATCAATCGTTCAGTAAAAATATTACAAACTCAGAAATTTTATTTAAAAATTATTCAAAAATATTAATATATAATTTAAATTCATTTTATACATGTGCTACATGATATATAAATTGTCAATCTTCACCCAACATCTCATTCTTGACCCAAATCTAAGATAAGATTATGACTTACTGATCGTACAGTGGCCCAAAACAAACCATTTCCCATTCATTGGTCATGGTAGTCATAGTCATAGTCATACTCATGGTGTAACCCACCCACCTAGCAAGCTATAGTTTAAATTCATTCTAGAACTCACACTACCGATTCAATCGCCACCTCACAATCTAAATCTTTTTTCTTTTACATTTCAAATTTCTATTTAAATCCATAATCCAAACATAACCTTAAGCTTTTTTATTAAATTTAAAATCAAATGAAATTTCATTTTACTCTCCAAGCTATCATTTAAAAATTAATTTAATCTAGTTTTTTTTAATAATAATTTTATACTTAAACTATTCCATTTTATATTAATTTCACCCTCACCATTAGCTACCGTGTATAATCAAATGAAATTTGCTAATATCACATTGAAATTTAATTTGAAACTTCACTTTACGCTTCGAATTATTCAAAAAAATATCAATTTAGACCCCTGAGTATATTTAAAAAATTAAATTAATTTACTCGCAAACTATCTTCTTCTTTCTTTTTGTTGTAAGCTAAATTTAAATTTAATCTCTACTTGCACAATCATTTTAGTTCCACCTCTACTTGCAGTTTAATTTTTTTAAATACATGTGATGTTATGTGGCTATAAATGTCCGATTAATCTATCTTTTATTTATTTTTATTTATGAATAATTTACTTGAAAAAACCAACAATTTAAACAATTTGAATCATCAAAATAATCTCGAGAAAAGCCCACACAAGACCGCATAACAAAATACTGTGCCTCGTGAGTACAACAACAACCTCTCTTCCCTAACATTTCACCATCTTATTTGTTATTCTCAAACTTTATTCTCTACAATTAACGGAGTACATATCTTCTTTCTCACTTTTTTCCATCTTGTATTTCATACTTATCTGATATTACTACATCATCACATCAACAATTAAAAAAATATAAGACAGAGAATGGTAGATGATCTCATATCCAATAAAAGACCCTAAATGTCTTGAGTCATTATAACTAAAGCCCCCAAATCCACTGTTTCCCATTCATGGTCATCCCACCCAACCCACTTAATTTGGGATTTTTCTAGAAGTTTACACAAATTGTATACAAACATGAAAAATTTACGGAATTTGTATTTAAAATGATAGGATTGTAGTGTGACTTATCATTTTAAATTAAAAATCTCTATTAAAATAACATTTAGTTATACAAAAAATTGTCACTGCTATATCATTTTGTTAAAGAATTCTATATAAATAGTATTTTCGTATAAGTTGACATCAGCCAATAAATTTTACTTAGATTGGATGCCTTATCTAGATAATCCAAAGAGAAAAAAAAGATGGCAACAGGTTGCCATAAGTCAAGTCTTTATCCCATAAACAATGGCTCTTGAGGTATCAATTGTTAAAAGCACTATTATATATATTTTACTCCTTAATCATATCTATGATGAACTTGGTAACTTAGTGGTGTAAAATGGTCTGAACTCATTCCCTTTTTTCCACAAGTAATCATTAATTATTTGTTAGAATGAGCAAATGGGAGGAATTCCATTCCAACTGCTGACAAAGATAAATATATACTCAGATTAAAAAACAATTAGAACTTGAACATATATATACAGGAACTATTAGTATATATATATTCCAAAATGATTTTTAGAATTTAGACTTCAGAGGATGATTCTTGTAATTAACCTAATCGATTTCTCTAGTTTTTAAGTTAATAGATCTGTTGTTGGGTGTGAATTCTCTGGTTTTGGAGAGTAAACAAAACTTACTTTCATTGGAACTAAGTACTAGTGCCCAAAGCTGGAAGTTTTCATCCCAAATCCTAATAATAAGAAGCAGTTTTTATTTCTTTAATCTTTTAAACTTATAGTTATGTTTGATTATTAGATTAGGTTGACTAGGATAATGTATGGGATTACTAGTGTGGTGACATTAAACTATAGATGTAAGATAATTGGTATTTTCTTGTGCACCAATGTAATTGGTTTTGATTAAATTTATGCAATTACGTAAAAACACTCCTTATATAAAATGTAACTATGTTGTTTTTGTCACCAAACATTTTGTACGGGGAGGAAATATTAGTGACCTTCCGTACTCCAAATGAACTGTAAGAAACCAAGGTAATGTTAGATTTACCATATCCTGAATATCAATCAATGCACTTGAATGCAATTTTGTAAGTATTTAATAAATTCAATAAATTTTGAAAAGGAAATCTAGGCTTGTAGACACCCCATTTTTGACCGTCCTCAAGACTTGGACGTCACCGTTGGAACACTCGGTGATTATCCATGTTTGTGTTCGTTTGGAGTTCCCGGAGTTCTCGGCTGCGCGCGCCGTGCCTCAGGACCTCCGGACTCGACCGTTTGTGTTTGGTTTTGCACCAAACACTTGTGTTTTGCCTTGGAAGGGGAGGAATGCTTTGTGAGGCATCCCTACACACCACCGGCTGGGGCTAGAGGCCACCGGCTGGCTAGAGTTTCAATCGGCACTATATTGTGCCGGTCGGCACTATTTTGTGCCGGTCGGCACTCTTTTTGGCGAAATGACCACTTTGCCCTGCCGACTACTGTGCACTTGCTTTCTGAGATATTTTCAGACAACTTTGTAGCTTTTTCTCCCCTCCATACACGTGTATGGAGGGGATGCACTCCTTCCAAGCTTGTTTGACAAGCTTTGCAATGCTTATAAGAGGAGAGCTTCTCCTCTTGGATGGGGGTTAGCTCTTGAGAATCAAAAACCAGAGCTTAGAGGCATATATCTCTGTCATATATCTATATCATCATCTCCCTCCCCTTGTGTGTGTGATTTAAGGCCAAAAAAGTGTGATTTTGTCTTAGTTTTGCTCCTTTACACACACCATTACACCTTAGCTTGAGTTCGAGAGACTTGGAAGTTTATTTGTGTTGGTTTTAGACTGGTTTTGAGCACTAGGGAGTAGCTGCACCACTTGATCTTCAAGGGATCTTCAAGGGTAAGAACATCACTTTATATTCCCCATTCTTGCAACCTTTTTTTACCCTCTTTGCTTTGTGTTTTTGAGTTTGTGTTTAAGATAAAAAAGTCTTGTTTTTACTAGCTCAAGAACATTCATTAAGGTCATTTGTCCATTTGAGTGAAGCCTCACTCTTGTAGGCTTTGTTTTGGTCCTTTTGTACCTTTTCTTGGAGGCTTGCTTGCTTGGTGTTCTTTGGCCTTCTCACCACTGAAAACCAGTGGGTTTTCAGTGGTGAGGATGTTATTTTCGAGCCTCATTTAAGGGAGAGACACCCCTCTCCCCTTGATCCCTTGTTTGCCTTTGTTTTGGGTTCAAAGAATAGCATGTATGCATAGTCTTGTTTGGCTTCATTTAAGAGTTTTTTTGAGTGTTTTGGAGCATGTCTAAATTCTGTTTTTGGTCGGATTTGTCACCTCTAATATGTCTCTCATACTTGCTTTGAAATGCCTTCTTATGCTCAAAAGCATGCCATACTTTGAGACCTTGATTTTAGTATGTTTTTAGCTTAGTTTCATGGAGATGCTAGCATTATTTTGCCATGTTAGAGGGCTGTGAGCCACTGTTTTAGTCCCATTTGGTGTGCTTCACATGGTTGTTTTGTACTTTAGGCTTGTAAGCCTTGTATGTTTTGGCTCCTAGCATGCTTAACTTGTCTTGATCCCATGATTTGGCATCATCTAGGGTCATTTTTCAGTCCATAAATCATGCTTGTATACATGCATGTGTAGCCTATTTCATGCCATAAGGGTGTGCTCTAGTATGTCTAGGAATGAGCATTGTGCATGCTTCTATGTTTGATGCATTTTTGGGGCTGCCCTATATGGGGTTTGGATGTCATTTCACATGCTAAAAGCCTATTTTTGGTTGTTAGATGCATGCCATGAGTGGTTGTGTAAGTGGTGTCAAGTTACTCTCTTCGGTGCCTTAGACTTAGGTCCATTGACTAGCATGCTTGCATAGCATTTTATTTATGTTTTGGGGTACACTTTGCCACTGTTTTGGGGAGGTTTGAGGCCTCCCCCATGGTGGTTAAGACCATCATTATATGCTCATCACATGCTAGTTGCATACTTGGTTGATCCCATTGCATACTTAGCTCATTTTTGTATCACACTAGCCTCTTTACATTCTAACATTTTGCATGATTAATGTGTTAGTTGTGTGGTACTTAATTTGCTAACATCCTAGTTTGCATGTTTGCATGTTTGCATAGTTGCATTCATCACTTGGTTTGGGTGTCAAACCAAGTATGGAAGTTGAGGGGTGTTTGTACTCCAAGTGACTAAACACACCTCAACTCCCATGTCACTAAGGCCCTTGACCTCCACATGATGGACTTAGTCTTCATCTTTTGTGTTGCATGCATTTCAATTAAAACATGCAACCTTGGTTCCTTAGGCTATCATGCATCAAATGCATCATTGATGGCCCTAGAACCAAGGGTCATGCCTCCTTGAGTCCCTAAGCATGATAGGAGGCATTGACCATGCTTACATACCCCCAAAATCCATGCCATGCACTGCTGTCTTGCCGCTGCTGTCAAACTATCCTCTGCAGGAACTTTCTGCCGGCCGGCAGAAAATAGTGCCGACCGGCACTATTTTTGTGCCGATAAACCTCACATGCAGCCGGTGGCCAATTCAAGCAGCCGATGACCACTCCCCAGCCGGTGTGGTACTACAGATCATTTTGAATGTATTCTGAGATTTGGGAATTTTTGGAGGGGCAGGCAGCAAAAAACAGAGGCAGCAGTGCCATGACGCGGGTTTTCCGGGCAAGTCGGATCGAGCATGCATCACTCGCGCATCCCGAGGCAGGGCTGAGGCCCCTTTTCTTTTAGTTATTTGTTTTAATTTTAATATTTAGAATTTTGTAATAATTTATTTATTCGTTTATTTTTCTTGGACTGTATTATTATTCGGTCCCTCCGAGTGAGGGCGTAACTGTAATAAGTGTGTGTGAGTGGATGTATGTCTTCCAATCCCCACTTCTTTCTTCCCTTTTATTTACCTGCTTACGATGGTAGATTAGGGCACATTTAAATTAGCATACCTTATGCAATGCATGCGTGCATTCATGCATTTGTTTACATACATCGGGCTCGGTACATCATACAAACTGCATCGTACTTTCAATTCCAAATTGAATACGTGATAGTCGTTGCATTTCATGTGCCATGCTTAGGATAGCCGAGCCTGTCTAGATTACATTCCGTATGCGATGCATTAGTCACTTAACATAAACTAGGTCATGCATGTTTTGCTAACTGGTTTCTTGTTTTGGCACGGAGTACGATGTAAGTTTTATGCTTTAGCATGTCGCATGCGTGTGAATGTTAACATGACAGTATGCCTGCCATGCGGCTAAGTGCTTATGTGAAAACTGCTTGAATGCCTGTGGGTGGAGGTTGGATTACTTGAGTTGGGAATACTCATTGAAATCCGTGTTTTAGCCTACTCGCGAGTAGCAATTTCAAACTGTTTTCCAAACAAGACGGATATGCAATGCTTATTTCCAAATTAGGCGATCTAATCTATACTTGTTTGCTGTGCGCACAACATAGTAATTCTAGGCTAATAACCGGAATAAGAGCATGTAATGTTTTCAAAAAAGGATATCACGGTTAGTAGAGGCCGGTCTTCGGACCGGGCGAAAGGGGGTGCTCATAGCTGACCTTCCCCGATCGTACCCAAGCTCCCGAGCCAAGTCACTTTGGTGATGACGGACACGTGGCCTTCGGCACCGAGTCAGGGTTTCCTAAATTTCCCATTTTAAAATATTTAGGTGGCGACTCTGTAATCTGGCAAAGCAGTCCATGTATGGCACTACTTTTTCAAAAATCTGTTTTTCTTCAAAACGATTTGCCGGATTTGGACTCTTTGGTTCAGATTTAGAACCGCGACACAAATCGAGTCCGAGCTGTAGCCGAGGTCCCCCGCGGACGTTCTACAAGGCTATTTGGCCCAAAGTACATAAACTTCTGTTGGCACATAAATTTCAACCAAATTTATGTTTAAATTTCAAATATAGTCAATAACACACATAGAGCCTATGATAGGAATGTTGTAGGTAATCACTTCCTAAAAAGGATCAATATGATCCGTTGAAATGCATAAATAAAACAACGTCGTATCTCAACGACGTTATTCAAGATGCTCAAGTGACACGTGGAGCCTATGAAAGATGACACCTGTAGAACCTACAACAAGGACACCACACAGCATGAAACCCCAAAGATCAATCCAGTTAATCAGATATACATATAGCGCTATCATTCAAAATTCAAATAGCGCTATCGTTCAGTTTGAAATTCAAATTGAGGATGAGACATTCTTATCACATGGATGGCCCTCTATAAATATGAGGACCATCACACAAGGGATCAAAAAATCAGAAGTGAGAAGATTAGAGAGAGAGAGAGAGAGAGAGAGAGAGAGAGAAAGAAATTAAGAGCTAAAGAAGTTATTACAAGAAAGAAGAAGAGAAGCCCAGAGAACTCATGAGCTTACGCTACAAACGCAGAATGGCGATGAATAGGTAAAGGGTTCCAAACCCAATAATTGTACTTTGCATTCGAGGGTTCAAAACCCATAACAATTTCAATAAAATATTTATTTTTCTTAAATTGTCTTTTGTTATTTATTTTGTTCTTCATTAATCAGAGGTTTCATTTATATAAAATGTGTAATTAACGACCTGGAATACAGATCGGAAATAGGAACCTGCTATTCAAATAATTAACACTGTTTAGTCCAAAAACTAAACAGTGGACATTCGTAACATAAAATTTTGAAATGTGTTAAAACACTTCATGTTTTAAAATTTGTGTCTACAAATTCTGGCATGCCCAGTGGGACTTATTTCTCTTCCCATCTTTTGAAGAAAAAAAAAAATATATATATATATATATTTGAAACTTACTGACGTATTCTTTTGTTATAGGAATGCTGAAGCAACTGTCAAGAGACAAACCTACACTCTAGTGGTTCTAAAATCACCAAGGATGGAGATAACACCTGTCACCCAAGGGGCTTTGGAGCGAATGCTGTTGGCTGTCCCAAAGGTAGAACCAGCGAAATCTTGGAAAGATGCACTCCTTTCCCCTGTCACCCAAAGGGCTCTGGTGCAAAAGCTCTTGGTTGTCCCGAAGGTAACTGGTGTAACGAAGAAGGTCACACTTTTTCAGAAAGCTGAAAGTTTGAAATAGATTGCTGAAGATTATGTGAAAGTGTTGAAGCAGTACGCAACTGTGAGGGCTATAGCCCGAACGAAGAGCTTTCTAATTCAAGCAAAGGAGGCTAATCAGGTTGTAACTATAGCCTTTGTTGTAGCTTCAGCAGGCACCACAAAAATTATTGTGGCCTAGCTACTCACAAGGGTAGAAGACTTCATTAAAGTGGTGGAGTCTGACCAGAAGAAAGCCTTTGCTAAAAAAATGGCCATCATTAGGGCCATTGGGAGGAGGTTAATGACCCAAACTCCTGTTGATGGAAAAAAAAGGCCCCTGTTGTTGAAAAAACAATTGCGGCTTACGAATCGACAGTTCTATTCAGAGCACAAAATCAGTCAAACCAAATCTCAGTCACCTCTCAGGAGCCAAAGGAGCACCCGTTGGCTTGACAAGGTTCGAATAAGGAACACTTGTTGGCCTGACAAGGTTGGAATAAGGAACACTTGTTGGCCCGACAAGATTTGAATTAACATCAATTGGTCCACCCTAAAAATGTAGGGACTATTTTGAAAATTAATGAGGAATTTGCAAAAATGCAAATGGTTCCTTCTATGCCCCTAGGGGCTCGCCTTGATATGTCATCAAATGGTCCCGTTTCGAAAAAACAAAGGCGAAGAAGAAATAAGGCATTAAAGAAACTGGAACTAAGAACAGTGGCGACAAATGTTGTAGGAGCTATTGAAAGGGCTCTCTCGAAAGATGAACGCCAAAAATAAATTGAAAGTCTTGTCTTTGTTGGAAAGTCAGAGGTGGAGGAGGGTAAGCAACCCTTGGGAAATATTTTTACTTTGATCGAACTATCTATGGAGGAAATAAGAAAAGGGCCTGTAACAAGGTCCATAACCCGTGAGGCTCAAAACACAGCATCACAGTCAGATGCTTCAAATATTAGTAATGTTGTGGGGGTTGATATTCCTTTGTATGAACAAGATGATTCTATCTCGTCTGTTTCAACGAATATTTGAAACAATGAATTGAGAGATGTCAACAAAGTCATAGTTATGATGACTGAGGTTGAGAAAGAATGTGAAAATTCGCAAGTCCAACAAGACCAAGGTCTCAAGGAAAAAGTGGTGGCCCTACAAGAACAACTTGAGAGAAGAGAATGGGAAATGGCTGCTATGTTGGAGCAAATGCAACAGTTGCAGGCAGGAACAGGAAGTGCACCCAAACAAATGGAACAACCTATTGTGGGGACATCTGTAGGTATACAAAGCACACTAGCCCCAGGAGGCAATGGTCCTTGTTACTCTGATCTAACCAGTGGTGGTATGAATCCAATGTTTATGGCCATGATTGATGACATGGTGAGGAGACAAGTAAAGAAAGTCAAGAAAAAGATGATGAGAACTTTCGAATAATTACAAAACCTTACCCAGCATGGGTAGATGCTGTTCCATTCCCTTCTGGTTTTTCTCAACCAGATTTCAAAATGTTTGATCAAATAGGAGATCCAAGACAACATGTGGCTCATTTTCTTTCAAGATGCGGGCCAATAGCCCAGAATGAGGCTTTGTGCCTGTAGCTATTTGTTCAATCACTTGAAAGTTTTGCATTTACTTGGTATGCTAACCTTCCTGAGGGATCAATCCCAAATTGGGATTCCATGGTGAAGGAGTTCCTTAAATAGTTCTGCAACACACAAAGGCAAGTTAGAGTACCAAAACTGATTGAGACCAAGCAACGTGACAATGAGTCTATTACAGATTTCATTGCAAGATGGCGAGCTTTGACATTTTCCTATCCTCAAAAGTTTACGCAATTAGAGTTAATTCGGATGTGCCTTAACAACTTTCGACGTGAGCTCTCTACAGCTCTTATGGCTCAAACTTTTGAAGGATTCAACGATCTATGCACTAAAGATCATGATATAGAGCTGCATCTAGCTAAATGAAGAAGGCTTAGGGCCGTTGAAAGGGTTGAGTCCTCGACTACAGCTATAATTGAAACCAGAAAAAAGGGTCTTGTTGTAGTAGGGGCTAAAAAGCCCAAGGAATTTAAAAAGGTGACTATGAAAGAGAGGTTGGAGAAAAAATATTGTTTCACGGATGATCTGGTCGAGGACTTATTTGAAGATCTGTTGGAGCAAAAGTTGGTTGTTGTCCCTGAGGTGAAAAGACCACATGAGGTAGGAAAAATGAACGATCCAAAGTATTGCCCCTACCATCGTTTGATTAGCCATCCGATAAAAGAGTGCTTTGTTTTGAAAGATAAAATGCAGGAACTTTTGGACTCTAAGATTATCGAGCTCACTCCTCAAGAGAAAGCATCTACTAACCCAATCATTATTGACAATGATAATAAAGGTGAATGGTTGTTTATCAATCAAAAATCATGGGGAAAAAACAAAATGCCATAGTGAAAGCTAGAAGTGTGGTTGCTTCAACAACATAAGGCCCAAAAGTTTCCAAAAAGTAAAAACCAAAAGTTTTCAAGAAACAGAAAAAAGCCAAAGTAAGTAAGAGAAAAGAAAAGAAGAACCCAAAGAAGGAAAAATGGGAGAAATTGGTCCCTAATGAGCAGTTAGAGCAATGTTCCCTTGTCCTAGTCACATTGAAGGAATTTCAGCCTTCAAAATTTCAATCTGTGGAGTTACAAACATACTTTGATAAAAGAAGGGAGGAAAAGTTTACTTTGGCCCTTTGCCTAACCATCATTGTTTTGAGTAATGACGAGGAAGATGAGGGTGAAGTTGGTTCAAAAGTTAGGGAAGGAGATTGCATTACATCTCCTATCTGTATAGCTGACTCTCCAGAGTATACACCAGCTTCTCCATAGTACACACCAGAAGCCTTTTCTTCAAAATATTCGTTAGTACCACCAATGTACTATCAAAGCACTCCAGAATATGTAAGAGGAATGGAACAAGGAGACACTAGGTGTAGGTCCAGCTATGAGCTTGTGAAAAAGGCGAAAAAAACGACTACACTTCAAGGATGATGAGGTGAATGGTAGGTGTAAGTCAGATGATGAAGTATGGAAGCATTCAAATAAACAAGCAAAGTCATCTCAAGTTGAGGATCCTAATGAAGATTGGGAACTTGACTTTTCTCCTGATGGTTCACCATACACATCCCCAACTAGGACATATGATAGAGAAAGTGTATCAAGTGACCACTTTGACTTTCCTTGTAATGTCATCACTATGGATGTAAATTTTGAAAAGCAAGAAATACATATTATTCGCAATCCAAGTGATGATAAGAAAGCAAGAATTGAAGCTAGAAAGGAAACGAAACATTAGGCAAAAGTAACAGTCTCTTTGAAAGATGAGGGTTTTGAAGCCCATCAAAATTTGATTATTAAAAGAAATCAAATTTCTGGACACCCTTTCCCCAATTGGGTCGAATGGGTTCAATTCCCACGAGGATATGCAGTACCTCGTTTTCCTTTATATAATGGGACAGGTTGTCCAAGGTGCCATTTGGTTCGTTTCCTTGCACGATGTGGAAACACAATAAAAAGCCAGGCATTACTTCTATGGTAATTTGTTATTTCTTTGGAGGGGTGGGCAGCAGATTGGTACTTCAGTCTGCTACCTAATTCAATCCCAGATTGGGACACCGTGTCTGATCGATTCTATAGGACATTTTATAAACCATGGCCAATAGAAATCAAGATGTCAGAACATTTGGAGGACGAGGGTACATCTTTTCAAACATATGATTTCATAGAAGGCACAATTGAGGAGAAGATTGAAACTACCCTTGATCTTCGAGAGATGGGCACTTATCGCCCAAGGGGTTTGTTCCCTTCATGGATAGAGAAAACACCATTTGCTGAAGGATATGAACTTTCAAATTTTTTCCTATATGAGGGGTATGGAGATCCTCAAAAACAAATTAGGTGTTTTTTGAAACAGTGTGGGGAAACAGCTCAGAATCAAGCACTTTGCCTAAAATAATTCCCCCTTTCTTTAGAGGGGATCGCCTTTGATTGGTATTGCTCCCTCGAAGGGGTCGTGGTGCCTAGTTGGGAGGTCATGAAGAACGGTTTTGTAGAATCCTAATACTTTTATAGGCGTGACTCTCGGTACCTAAGAAATGAGAGAAGAATGCAGCTCCAGGAAGATGGAGAAGTGACTGATGATGATGATCACCCTGCAGCTGGACCAGTTAACATAGTCCAAATACGTGAGGGAACAAAAAAAAGTTGAGGTCAATGAAAAGGCGGTTGCTGAAGTATGCCAGACTTACTTGACCTACCAGAGGAAATTACGAAATCCTCATGACCCTCAAACGTCAGAAGTTCCACAGGTTTTGCTGGAGGAAGAGCAAGTGAAATATGATATACTAGCTCATTTAAAGAAAATTTCAACATTGGTAAGCGTATATGATGCACTGAAAATGTCTCCAGAGCTTTGAAAGTCTTTAATATATGCCTTGTCAAGCTAGAGGATTTCCACAAAGAAATCGAGGGTAGAAATCAAGAGAAGACAACTACATGCATGGCTATGGTAACCTTTGATGACAATGACATGTGTGCTGAAATCAAAGACCATAATCGGCCTTTGTTTATCACTGGGCTTATCCATGATGTGAAAATTTCTCAAATTTTGCTTGATGGAGGATCTGCGGTAAACCTCCTGCCTCAAAGGGCCTTAAACCTATTAGGGATTCGAATTTCACAACTGCGCCCAAGTCATTTGGTCATTCAAGGATTTAATCAGAATGAACAACGCCCAATGGGAAAGATTGAATTGTGAACCAAGTTTGGAGATATTGAAGAAAGCACTGAGTTTTTGGTTATTGATGTAGACACCTCCTACAACGCTTTACTTGGGAGACCATGGATGCATAATCATCATGCAGTACTATCAACTTATCACCAATGTATCAAGTACCTGTTGCCTTCACCCAAAAAAGATGGGACAATTGTGGAAGACAATGATCCATTTAGAGAAGTAGAGACCTATTATGTTGATGCTCGTTTCTATACAAAGACTTCACAAAGAAAGGAAAAAGATGTGAAAAAGTTTGAAGATACTCAGAATGTCAAAGACGCTCTAGAGTCTACTCTAGTTTCAACAAAAAGAACTTTTCGATATGTGCCAAAGTCCGAAAGGAAATCGGGGGCAAAGGCTCTAGCCCCAATAAATCCAATTTTGGATCTCAAGGGTGAGTTCACGTTGCCATTAAGGAGGACAGAATGGACCTATGTGAGAAACATAATAAGATTGTGGTCCCTCCTAAAGGAAAAGGGTCGAAACCCATCATATTCCACTCACTTGGAGATGTTGAACAGAAAGTGAAAGTTGAACAAGTGCCAGAAGAAAACATCTCGAGTTTTGAGAAGCCTACCTTTAGTGCAGAAATTACACAGATGTTGGTAAAAGTTGGTTTAGATCCTGAAAAAATACCAGGAACAATGACACCTTTTGACTTTGCATTAACACCTTCACAGAGGCAGGCTATCCAGCAAGGCGGTATTATCACCGCAAGGATAGAAGGATTAGGCCATCGGGGGGATGAGGAAAAATTTCCAATAAACATGACTATCATTCAAGATATGTTTGAAGATGTTGACCAAGATAAAGCCCAATCTGCACCAACATAATTTGAAGCAGGAGGCCAAGCCACCGTGGATGATCTTCGTGAGGTAAATCTAGGTGATAAAGGAGAAAACAAACCAACCTTCATTAGTACAAATTTAAAGGAAGAAGAAGCTTAGCAATACATTTCCTTCTTAAGGGAGTATTGCGACATATTCGTATGGAACTACAGTGAGATGCCTGGTCTTAATCTAGAGATTGCAGTCTATAAGCTTGCAATTCACCCTGAAAAACGACTAGTTAAACAGCCTCAGAGGCGAACTCGACCAGAGCTTACAACCTAAATTGAAGCTGAAGTTGACAAGCTTATCAAAGCAGGATTCATCAGGGAAGTCAAATATCCAACCTGGCTAGCAAACATAGTGCCGGTCAAGAAAAAGAATGGTCAAATCATGGTTTGCATTGATTTTTGTGATCTCAATGAGGCTTGTCCTAAAGATGACTTTCCCTTGCCTATCACTGAACTTCTTGTAGATATAACTACTGGGCATGAAACCTTGTCTTTTATGGATAAAAACTCAGGATATAATCAAATCTGAATGGCACCTGA
This sequence comes from Camellia japonica, assembly GCA_030407325.1. NCBI lineage: Eukaryota > Viridiplantae > Streptophyta > Magnoliopsida > Ericales > Theaceae > Camellia > Camellia japonica. The sequence continues at coordinate 138,974,081 of JAPPVO010000032.1, forward strand.
AGATGAGGAAATGACTACATTCAGGACTCCGAGATGAGTCTTTTGCTAGGTAATGCCCTTTGGCCTGAAAAATGCTGGGGTCATGTATCAAAGGGCGATGACTGTAATTTTCGGTGATATGCTCCATGACACCGTCGAATGCTATGTTGATGATCTTGTCATCAAGACAAAAGAAAAGGAAAACCATGTGGAAGATTTGAGAAGAATCTTTGAACGTTTGAGGAGATACAAACTCAAGATGAACCCACTAAAATGTGCATTTGGAGTTTCCTTAAGAAAATTTCTAGGGTTTGTGGTTCGAAATAAAGGGATTGAAATTGACCCTACCAAGATTAAAGCCATTGCTGAAATGCCTCCTCCGCGAAATTTAAGGGAATTGAAGGGGCTACAAGGGAGATTGGCCTATATCAAAAGATTTATTTCTAACTTGGCTGGTCGATGCTTGCCATTCTCAAGATTAATGAAAAAGGGTGTTCCATTTGAATGGGATTAGCAGTGCCAAAATTTTTTAATAGTATTAAGGAGTATCTTTTGAAGCCTCCATTACTCATGAGCCCAATAAAAGGGAAACCACTCTTGTTGTACATAACAACCCTGGATGGTTCGTTAGGGGCACTGTTGGCACAACACAATGAGCATGGGAAAGAAAATGCCTTGTATTACTTGAGTCATACTCTGGTTGGGGCAGAACTCAATTATTCTCCTATCGAAAAGACATGTCTGGCCTTGGCATTCGCCTTGCAAAAACTAAAGCACTATGTCTTGGAACACGAAGTCAAGTTGATATCAAGAGCAGACCCCTTGAAATATATACTTTCACGGCCCATACTTTTAGGGAAAATTGTAAAGTGGGTTGTAATTTTCTAACAATTCGTAATTGAATATGTTCCCCAAAGAGTTATAAAGGGGCAGGCTCTAGCAGATTGTTTGGCAGCACATCCTATACCTGATGACTCACCACTAGTAACTAATTTACCAGATGAAGAGGTTATGCAAGTAGAAATCCAGAAAGGATGGGAGATGTATTTCAATGGAGCTTCAAGGAGTCCAGATGGCAAGAAGCAAGAAAATCATAAAAACAATAAAGTTGGAATTGGAATTGTGTTTGTGACTCTAGACAATGCTATAATCACCCATTCTTTCGCCTTAAGTGAAGGATGCTCCAATAATGAGGCAGAATATGAAGCTGTAATTGTTGGATTAGAATTGGCATTACAAATTCCTATTAAAGCAATCTTAATTTATGGAGATTCAGAACTGGTGGTAAAGCAACTCCGTGGAGAATACATTGTTAAGAAAACAAGTCTCATCCTGTATCATGAAAGGGCTGATCAATTGCTTTCGCAATTCAGGAAAACACATATTTTCCACATGAAGAGAAGAACAAATGCTCGAGCTGATTCACTTGCAAGTTTGGCTACATCACTCACCCTACCAGATAGTAAAACAATTACTATCATAGTAGGTGAAAGAAGGGTCTTACAACCTGTAGACATCCCATTTTTAACCGTCCTCAAGACTTGGACGTCACTGTTTGAACACCCGGTGATCATCCTTGTTTGTGTTTGTCTTGGGTTCCCGGAGGTCTCGGCTACGCGCCTTGCCTCAGGATCTCTCGACTCGCTTGTTTTGTGTCTAGTTTTGCACCAAACACTTGTGCTTTGCCTTGGAGGGGCAGGGAATGGCTTGTGGGCCATCCCCACACACCACTGGCCATGGCTTGAGGCCACCGGCTGTGTCTTGTTTCCACCAGCCAAATGTTTGGCCGGCTGGCACTATAGATGGCCAGCCGGCTATCTTTTTTTTGGTCAATTGCATTTTTGGCCAGTCGACTACTGTTCATCTGCTTCTACAGATATTTTCATACAGCTGGCATGCACTTGGCTCCCCTCCATACACGTGTATGGAGGGATTTCCTTCTTAGCTAGCTTGTCTTGTAAGCTTACAAGATTGAAGCTCTATAAGAGGAGGCCTCCTCTCCCTCTTTTAGGGTTAGACAACACTCCTTAGAGAGCTCTGGTTTTAGGGTTTGGTTTGTGTATCTATCATATATCTATATCTCTCTCTCTCTTGTATTTGTGTGTGTTTAGCCTTAGAATTGCACACAAACACCCACTACTACACTATCCTCTTGGAGCTGAGGCCCTTGAGGGTTGTTTTTGAAGTTTTGGAGCTGGTTTGAGCCAAAGAAGCTGCTGGTCTTCCATTCTTGAAGATGGTCTACAAGGGTGAGCACTTACTCTTTTAAATACCCCATTTTTGCAAAGCTTTTTTGACTATCTTGCACCTATTTTTGAGCTTAACATATAACACATAAAAGTTCTGTTTTTGAGCCCTCTAAATAGTTGTTCAAGAGTGTTTTAAGCTTTGGGGTTGTTTGACCCCTCTTAAGGCTTGTTTGGCCTTCATTTTGTGCCATTTTGGTGAGCTCCGGGACCATTGTGTTTGGGCCTCCTCACCACTGAAATCTTGAGGGATTTTAGTGGTGAGGATGGTGCCTTGAGGTCCTAAGAAGGAGAGGGCCACCCCCTCTCCTTGTTGTCCTTGAAAAAGGGCCATTTTAGCCTCTTGAGAGAGCATATTGTTTAGGTTCATGTTGGCCATGCCTTAACTGATTTTTGTGCTTATTTTGCCATGATATAGCACTATTTTTAATTGGTTTAGACACACCATGCTTGCTTTGCATACTTGTCTTGTAATGCCATGAAATTGCCTTAACATGTATCTAGCATTTAGACCACTATGCTTACTTGTTTTGGCTTAGCTTTGTGAAACTTTTATGCATGCTTTAGTGTGCTTGAGGACTGTTTTTGGTCATTTGAGTCATCCATGCTTTGCTTTGTATAGCTACCATGCAAACTCTTTTGTATGCCTTGAGCATTGACCCCTCTAGCATGCCATCCTTGCATCATTTCAGTGGTTTGGAACCACTTGTCATGTTATTTCAGTCCTTGTGGTATGCCTATATGCTTGCATTTGATACCCCTTTAATGCGTTAAGAGGTTGTTGTCTTATGCTCCTTGTTTGGGCCCTTGTGCATGCTTTCATACTTAAGCCATTTAGATGCAATCTAGGTGGGTTTTGAGGCTCATTTTAGCATGTCACATCTCTGTTTTCAATCACTTAATTCATGCCATGTGTGGTTACACTAAGTGTAGTTCAATGCTTCTTTGGTGAGCCTTAGGCTTTAGACCATTTGTTGTATGCTATGCTTGTCTTGTTTGCTTGGTTTGGCACCATCATTAACATGATTTTCAGAGCTTACATTGCATGCCATATGCCCATGTTGTTCCTCTTTTAAGTGTGCTTAAAAGTTGTCTCTATGTGCCTAAGTGTTGGACTTTGCATGCATGCCTATTTGTATGTGTTTTGGTTTCCATTCTTGAGCATGTTGGCTGCTGTTTTGGACCTAGTAGAGAGCTGTCCAAATTAGTTTAAGACCATCCCTTTGGCATGTTGTTGCATGCTATACATGTTTGTATGTTTAGGTACTTAGCCTATTAACATGTTGCATGTTTAAGTGTCATCGCATTTGGCATGCTTCTTGTGTTAAGTTGCTTTGCATATTTACATGTGTTATGCCTTTCATGTTATTGCATGTGTGTCATTAACATTGATGTTATATGCCTTGCATGCTTACTTGTTTAGTTCATGTGCCTATTGCACATGGTTTTGTTGTTTGCATGATCATGTTGCACACTTAGCTCACATGCCTAGGTTGCATGTCATTGGCATGCATGCTCTTGCCTCTTGAATTGAGTATGATAGAGGTTGAGCTCACTTGTTTGTTTGATGTGCATTTCATTCTATATAGAAGTTGCATACTTGGTCTCTTGGGCCATCATGCATTGAAATGCGTGATTGATGGCTCGGGAATCGAGCACCATACCCCTTTGAGTCATATACATGATAAGGGATGTGGTGGTGCATACATTTGCTCTGAAATGCATTGCCATGCACTGTCTGGTCTGCTGTTGCTGTCAAAACGGTCTTCTGCAGGAAGCTTTGTGCCGACCGGCCATCTATACTGATCGACCAGCGCATCCATTGTTGGCCGATGGCTTTACATTTCCACCGTGACTTTATGGACACGGCCGGTGGTGTTCTGTCTTAGCCGGTGATGTTCCTTAGTGTCCATAGGGAGCCTGTCCCGGGACTTGTGCAATTTTCGGAGGAGCAGAACAGTGAAAACAGAGGCAAACTTGTGCATGGTGCGTTGGATTTCCGAGCAAACCCGAGCACGTGGGCATTGGACCCTCTTCCCGAGGCCTTTCTTTGCTTTCTTAGCTTAGTTAATTTGCTTAATTAATTAGTTGGTCTGTAATAATTTAATTAGCTTGTATGTTAATTAAATTGTATTATTTTTTGTGTCCCTCCGAGCGAGGGCAAATTTGTAATAAGTGTGGTGTGCGTGTGTGCATGTCTTCCAACCCCCACTTCTTTCTTCCCTTTTACTTACCTGCTTATGATGGTTAGTATTAGGATATATTTAATTTAGCATACCTTATGTTATGCATGCATGCATCATTCATCAGTATTGTCATGCACCGGGCTCGACGCATTATGCCAAACTGCATAGTATTTCAAATCTAACTTGAATACGTGCTATCTGTAGCATTTCACATGTCATCCTAGGATTAGCCGAGCCTATTCTAGATACATTCTGTATGCGTTGCATTAGCCACTTAACATGGACTTAGGTCCATGCATGGATTGCTAACATGTCTTCTGTTTTGGCTCGGAGTACGATGTAAGTATTTATGCTTTAGCATCTCGCATGAGTGTGAATGTTAACATGCTTACCATGCGGCTAAATGCTTATTTGATTAAATGCCTGAATGCCTGTGGGTGAAGGTTGGATTGTTTAAGTTGGGAAACATAAAACTCACTTGAAAACTCCGTGAGTTTTAGCCTACTTGCGAGTAGCAAATTCCAAAGCGTTTTCCAAACAAACGGATATGCAATGCTTCATTCCAAATTAGGCGATCTAGTCTATACTTGTTTTACTGTGTGCATAACATAGTAATTCTAGGCTAATTAACTGGAATAAGAACACATAACGTTTTCAAAATAAGATATCATGGTTAGTAGAGGCCGATCTTCGGATCGGGCGAGAGGGGGTGCTCATAGCTGACCTTCCCCAATCGTACCCAAGCTCCCGAGCCGAGGCAACTTTGGTGATGACGGACACGTGGCCTTTGGCACCGAGTCAGGGTTTCCTAAATTCTTCCAAAATAAAATATTTAGGTGGCGACTCTGTATCTGGCAAAGCAGTCCATGTTTGGCACTTCTTTCAAAAATCTGTTTTTCTCAAAACGATTTGTCGGATTTGGACTCTTTGGTTCAGATTAAGAACCGTGACAATTTGAGTCCTGAACTGTAGTAAGCCCAAATGAACAGAACGGGATTCATCCCCCCGGGACGTTCGGGGACGTCCACACAACCTTTAAAAGAAGTTTCTGACTTGGTTCCAATCTTGGTCGTCACCATGAAAGGAGAAAGCGAGGAGGATTGGCAGGGAACCATTCATAGCTTACCTTCAACATGGTAGGCTACCTGAAGATAAAGTAAAAAGAATTGAAGTGAGACGTAGGGCTACCAAATTCATCTTGTGGAAAGATGGGTTATACAAAAGGTCTTTGGATGGAATGTACATGCGGTGTATAGCCAAGGAGCGTATTCAAAAGGCAATGGCAGAAGTACATGTGGGTGTATGTGGGGCACACCAAAGTGGTCCTAAATTACATATGTAGCTAAAACGGTTGGGATACTATTGGCCGATTATGATTGCAGATTACGTAGATTATGCTAGAAGATGCCAAGTCTGCTAATTCCATGGGAACCTTCTCCACCAACCCTTAGAGCCTTTACATTTAACAACTTGTTCTTGGCCATTTGCAGCATGGGGTATGGACATTGTTGGTCCGTTTGCACATCCATCTTCAGCAGGATATCGACACATCCTAGCTGCTACTGATTATTTCTCAAAATGGGCAGAGGTCGTGGCTTTAAAGGATATAAAAAGCACAGTTGTCTCCGAGTTCATCCGAACCCATATCATTTACAGGTTCGGAATTCCAGAAAATGTCATCATGGATAATGGACAGCCGTTTAGGAGTGATGCTTTGAGCAAGTTATTTGCCAAGTACAAAATCAAAAACAATCATTCATCAAGATATCATGCACCTGCCAATGGTTTGGCAGAAGCTTTCAACAAGACATTGTGCAAAATTCTCAGAAGATGGTGGATAAGAACAAAAGAACTTGGCACAAAAAGTTACAAGAAACTTTGTAGGCTTATCGGACTTTGCACAGAACTCCTACTCAAGCAACCCCTTATTCGTTGGTTTTTGGAGGAGAAGCAGTGTTACCACTTGAGGTTCAAATACCATCATTGCGAGTGACAATACAAGAGTCCTTAACAGAAGATGAAAGTGTAAGAGTGAGGTTGGCTGAGCTTAAGACCTTAGATGAAAGAAGGTTGTATGCTCAACAGAACTTGGAGATCTACCAACAAAGGGTGGCAAATGCATTCAATAAAAGAGTGAGGCTTCGCTCCTTTAAAAAAGGAGACTTGGTACTAATGGTTAGAACACCCATAGTAGTCTCACGAAGAACCAAAGGAAAGATTGAGCCCAAATGGGAAGGACCTTATGTGATTGAGAATGTTTATTCTAATGGGGCCTATTTGTTGATAACGATGGATGGTGACAGATTCATTCTCCCAACCAATGCAAGGTTCTTGAAGAGATATTACCCTTAAGAAAGCCTGCTAGGTTGAAAACCCAAAAGGGCGGCCTAGGAAAAGTTAGGGCGACAAAAAAAAAAAGAAAAAAGGCCACCAACGGTATTGTATGTGGTTAAACTGCTAAAATACCCCACCAATCTGAAGTGGTAAAACATTGGATACTCCTGGCCTGTAAGAGTATAAACTGTGTACGGCCAAACATAAGTCGAAGACCACCAGCGGTATTGTATGTGGTTAAACTGCTAAAATACCCCACCGAAATCTAAGGTGATAAAATATTGGATACTCCTGGCCCGCAAGAGTATAAACTGTGAACGGCTAAAATAAGACAAATCAATGTATTGTATTGAGAAATTTCATATAACAAATAAATCTATCAATGAGCGAAATTTCATAAATACATTATGTTCGGATGAATAACAAAATAAAAGTGCATTCATTCATTAAGAGAAGCCTTAGCCCTTTCGAAAGCATGTTCCACAACACTGTGTTGTCCATTCTTCTTCTTGTGTTGGCTCAAAACATTCAGAGCAGTTTGCACGTCTTCTTCTGATTTAGAAACACTCTCGGAAGCTTGTGCAAAATCACACATAAAGGATGCATGTTCCGCTTGGGTGGATGACAATTCCTCTTCAAGTTGTTTGAGTAATTCTTTGGTTTGAATAATCCTTTGATTAAGACCTGCAATGTGCTCATCTGAATTGATAATTGAAGCAGACAACTGTTCATGTTCGCCAGAAACTTTGTCGAAATGAAGCTTCTTCTCATAGTATTGGGCCTCAAATTATGCGGTAAACAAGTTTGAAGAATCTACAAATGGGGTTTTCAAAGCAAAACACCCAAGGAATATCTTCACTTTCTCATAAAAGGAGGTGAAGTCTACACCCAAACTCTTCAAAATCATGAAAACGCTGTTTGCTACAGCAATCATGCCATTAACATCCGTCATTGATTGGAGAGAAATAGTAAGACCTTTCTGAATATGGGTGGCTGCTTCGTTAGAGGAAGTTCCCAAAAGAAGGCTAGATGGAGCAAAGGGTGTTTCAAGTTGGTCAAATAATTTCTTAACCCCATTTGCTTCAAGTAAGTCTGCAAGAATTTGGGCCTTTTCCAATGTGTCAGAAGTAATTTCTGTGAAAATAGAAGGAGACACTCAATGAAAACATAGAAGGTAAAAGCAATATATATATATGGATGAATGAAGTATATCTTGGTGTACGGCTTGAAGAGACTTAGGTGTGGGAGGAGACAAGTTGTCATCCCCACAAGTGGACCACAGATTTTGCAATGTGGCATGATCTAAAGAGAAAAGAGTTCCTTGAGTATGTATACATGATGAAATAAAATGAGGTACAAGGAATGAATAAGAATACCCTTAAAGGTAGTGTAGACACCCCATTTTTGACCGACCTTAAGACTCAGACGTCATCAATTGAGCGCTTGGTGATGTTGCATATTGTGCTCGTTCTGAGGTTGCGGAGTCCCGGCTACGAGCCTTGCCTCTGGACTTCCGGACTCTTTTGTGCTTTGTCTCGGTTTGCGAACCAGGCTCGGTTTTCTCTGTTTTCTCTTCCTGAAGGGAGGGAGAGGTCTCGTAGATCATCTCTCAATGGCCGTAGGCTACATTTCGTGGCCATAGGCCATTTTGCCCATTTCGGAGCCCGGTTCCCGGTTTTCGGAGCCGTCAGGCCGTGTGCCTCGGTTCGGGACCGCCTAACCACCTCTGTTTGCCCCGGTTTTTGGCATGTATCTTATTTACTCCCTTTTTAGGGACACTGTGGTCCGAGAGACCAACTTCGTGGTCGTGCACCACTCCCGGTGCCTAACAGCCCACTTTCGGGGCCTCGAACTGCGTGTTTCGGCTCCCGAACCTTCATTCTACATTTTTGGGCTCCGACCCAAACTTGAGATAGTCATATTTTGAGGTCCTTTTCATGTTTGATTAAGGACCTCTTACTGTTTGACATCTCCTACTGTCACTTGCCTTTTTACCTCTCTTTTGGGCCTATTTTGCACGGTATTTTAGGCGTACTTGTGGGCTGTGTTGGACTTGGTCGTAAACTACAAAGTGCCTTATTTTGAGCCCCTCTTCAACTTTGTTGAAGGACTCTCGGCCATTTGAAACCCGTAGCTACCACTTTCCCTTTTGGCCATTTTTGGAGGGAAACTTGAAATGTTTCCCCCCTTTTTTTCCCCCCCTTTTTCTAAAACGTTTTTGCCTATATATACAGCCCTCCAGATCTGTTTTAAGGGTTACAAAATCTGATTTAGGTCTCCTATATACAAGCTCTCTCTCTCTCTCTATATTCTAACCCTAAAACTCCAAGTTCCTTGCCCCCTTTCTTCATCACCACCTAGCACCACCACCACTACACCATTTCCAGCAGCAAGGAGGGCCTTCCAGCAGCTAAGAGGCACCATTTTCAGTCCTAGAAGCAGCCAAGGTTTTGGTCTACAAGGGTAAGCACTCATTTCCCCTTTTGAGCTCCATTTTTGTACCATTCCTCTACCCTACTTGCTCACTGTTTTAGGCTCCGACCCTAACTGAAAGGGGCACCCTTTTGATCTGTTCTTCATCTTTGTTTAAGGGCTCAACCCTGTTTGGGCCCTCCATTTGGTACTTGTTTCAATATCATCTCATATGCCTTAATCTTGCGTGCTTTAGCTAGCCTATGAGTGATCTGTTTCTGAGCTTGATATGAACTGTGAGTAGGCCTATTTTGAGCCCCTCTTCAACATTGAAGAAGGGCTCAACCATGTTTGGCAACTTTATCATGCACTTGCTTTGTAATCTCTCGTATTTACCGTAAAATTGCATGATTTGTTTGGTCTGTCTAGCTTCTGTTTTCGGCCATCATCAGGTCTGGAAAGAGTCTTATTTTGATCTTATGGACATATTTCATGAAGGGTCTTTGTTGGTTGGATGAATGTTTGGGGTACCTCATGTTATGGCCTATAGTATCCTAGTTCTTGCATGGCATTCTTAGCATATTTGCACACTGAGTTGAGGCATGTCATCTACTGTGAATATGCATATTTTTGGTCCCTCATCAGTGTTGTAGAAGGAAATTTTTCCATTTGAGCATCGCATACATCACTTGTTTCAATACCCCTCTCTTGGCCCCCGTTTTTGCATGCCATTGTTGTCCTATCTATGCTTACTATTTGGCCATGTTTTGTACTGTAAAAATGCTATTTTGGGGGCTGCCTTGCTACTGTTTTGCATGTCGTGTACCAATTGTGCATATTTAGTATAGCTATAGGCCATTTCGGGTGCCTAAATTCGCATTTCGGGACTATTCCGTGCATCGGGTGTACTTTGGCCATGATTCGGGACTGTTTTCCCCCACATTTCAGTGCTGAAATTCCATTAGTATGTTTGCATATCATTTGCCATGTCATTTCATGCTTTATGCCATTGCCTCGGTTTGCGTGCCCGTGTGCACGCATTTCGAGGCACTTCATTTTCATCCATCGGCCTCTTATGTGAGTGTGGCTAAGGCTCTCTCATGTTAGTGTAAGTCCAATTTGCATTTTAGTGTCATTTGCATCCCGTATGCTATTGCCTCGGTTTGCGTGCACACGTGCACGCATTTCGAGCGTCCCATTTTCATCTTATGGCCACTGATTTTGGCATGCTTGCGAGCCATCCATGTTAGTTTAAGTCCATCATTGCATTGCATGTTCATATGTCATGTTTCATGCCTTGCCATGCTTTGTTAAAATGGCATTCGTGCCTTGGGATCGGTCCTCGGTTCGCGTGCATACGTGCACACATTTCGGGAATCCCATTTCCCTCTAATGGCCTCCTTGTATTGGTGTAAGCCCATCTTGCATTGTGTATGCTGTGTTTCGATGCGTTGTGCATGTTATGTTGTTAGCATTGTGCATGCCATGTAATTGCCTTGCATGTTTGCATGTTAGCTTGTATGCTTAGGTTGCATGTGCATTGTCATGCCTTGCCTCTTGAATTGAGTATGATAGAGGTTGGGTTTCACTTGTGTGTTTGATGTGCATTTCATTTGATATCAAAGTTGCTAACTTGGCTTTTGGGCCATCATGCATTGAAATGCGTGATTGATGGCCCGGGGGTCAAGGGCCGTGCTCCCTTGAGTCTATTACATGATAGGGAGTGTGTCCATGCATACATTTGCCTAGAAATTCTATGCCTTGCACTGCTGGTCTGCTGTTGCTGTCAAAACTGTCTTCTGCAGGAATTTTGTGCCGACCGGCAGTATAGAGTGCCGACCGGCAATGTATTTATTGCCGATAGCTTCATTTCCAGCCGGTGGACTTTATACACGGCCGGTGGACATTCTATCCAGCCGGTGATGATCCTTAGGATTCAGGGAGCCTGTCCCAGGACTTTTTGCAATTTTCCAGAGAAGCAGGACAGTGAAACAGAGGCAACAGTGGCATGGTGCGGATTTCTGGGCAAGTCGGACTGAAGCATACATCATTCGCGCATCCCGAGGCGGAGGCTGTGGCCATCTCTTCTTTGCATTTAATTTAATTAGATTAGAGGTCTTGTAATAATTTATTCGTTTATTTTTCTTGGACTGTATTATTATTTTGGTCCCTCCGAGCGAGGGCGAATCTGTAATAAGTGTGTGTGAGTGGTGTGCATGTCTTCCAACCCCCACTTCTTTCTTCCCTTTTATTTACCTGCTTATGATGGTAGATTAGGGCATATTTAATTTAGCATACCTTATGATAGCATGCGTGCATCCATGCATTTGTCTAACATGCACTGGGCTCGGTACATCATACAAACTGCATTGTATTTCAATTCCAAATTGAATACGTGTTATTTGTAGCATCCCACATGCCATGTTTAGGATAGCCGAGCCTGCCTAGATTACATCTTTGCATGTGTTGCATTAGACATTTCAGTATGCTTAGGTCCATGCATGGATTTCTAATAAGCTTCTGTTTTGGCTTGGAGTACTAGGTGAGTTTTTATGCTTTAGCATCCTTGCATGTGTGTGAATTGCCATAACAGCATGATTACCATGAGGCTAGCTGCTTATGTGATATAACTGCTTGAATGCCTGTGGGTGAAGGTCAAATTACTTAAATTGGGATAATGCATTAAAACTGTGAGTTTTAAGCCCACTAGATAGTGGCAAAACCATCTTTTTCTAAAAGCCCACTTGAGGGTGGCAAAACCTGCATTTTAGCCTACTTGCGAGTAGCAAATCATTTTCAAAACAAACTTACAATGTTTTGTTCCAATTTAGGCGATTTGGTCTATACTTGTTTGCTGTGCGCATAACATAGTAATTCTAGGCTAATAACCGGAATAAGAACACATAACGTTTTCAAAATTGGGTATCACGGTTAGTAGAGGCCGGTCTTTGACCGGGCGAGCGGGGTGCTCATAGTGACCTTCCCCGATCGTACCCAAGTTCCCGAGCCGAGGCAACTTTGGTGATGACGGACACGTGGCCTTCGGCACCGAGTCAGGGTTTCCTAAATTTCCCATAAAAAATTTAGGTGGCGACTCTGTATCTGGCAAAGCAGTCCATGTTTGGCACTTCTTTCAAAAATCTGTTTTTCTCAAAACGATTTGCCGGATTTGGACTCTTTGGTTCAGATTAAGAACCGTGACATTTGAGTCCGAACTGTAGTGACCCAAATGAACGGAACGGGACTCCCTCCCGGGCGTTCGGGGACGTCTACAGTTTCTGGCGACTCTGCTGGGGAGTTTAGAGAGCTTGACTCGAACTCGTGATATCCTGTTTTGATTACATTATGTGTTTCTTTGCATTGCATGTGCATTGGTGCGCCTAGGACACCGTGTTGGCCATCTGCTATTCCTGAGCGGTTTGCCGGAGGCTTGTCTTGTCAAGGCATGACCATAAGGCTGACCGGTTGCGGGCTCTGCCAGTATGGGAACACAAACCCCGGTTTTACCGGGGCACCCTTTTTGACCATTCGACCTAGTGCATATCGGAATCCATAGTGACCATTCCAAACTAGGACAGGTTGCTTACCCGATATTAGGTTGTTTGAAACCGCTGCGTATGTAGTGAAACCCTAGCTCCTGACAAAATAGGACAGGGAAACCCTACCCCAACATAGGGGTGTATTGGCTCTCATTTGCTTGATATGTGCTTTTAGAGTGTATCTCTACAGGGAATGCATATACCAGTTTGCGAGTCTGGGTATCCGGCCTGCGGGCACCAGTATCAGTATTTTGAGAATCAGTCATATCTGCGGGTATCAGATTCAGATTTGGGGCAGTGATTTCGGGGAACAGTGATCAGTAATAGAATACAGTCGTTCAGCTTTGCTCGTATCCGTTCCAGTGAAGTTGAGCTGAGATGCTGTCTGTTTTCTCTTTTGCTAGGTAGTCCTGGAATCATAGCTTCAGAAGGCTCCACTATCCCCGGGTACATTGGATTTGTGTTGATAGACTTTGTCAGGTCAGAGACTCAGTTCAAGGGTAATCAGGCCAGAGAGGGCCAGTCAGACATAGACCACCAGTACAACAGCTACCAGATCAGTGATCTTTGAGGAATCAGGTTGAGATTTCCGAACCTACTGCAGAAACAGATATACCGGTTGCTCAGTTAGACCAGGGCAATATGTCGAGTTTGGAAGAGATGGTGCGCCAACTCCAGGATAGTATGAAAGCTATGCAGCAAGACGCTGTCCGTCAAGCGGAATTCGCCAAGCAACAGGCTGTGGTCATGGCCCAACAGGCAGAGCTAATAACCAAGCTACAGCAGCAAGCCGGGGCGTCTGCTTCGCATCAGGCTCCTCTCCCACCAAGGGTTCCGATACCCGAGGGGACGCCAAATGTCCAAAATGTCCAAGAGGATACAGACCTTCCAACGGGGCCAGCTCCGCCCCCAATTCTACCGCAACTATCCAAGGCGCCCACGCCTATCAATGTACCGGACTCTCCCTTTGAGTTCGAAGCGGACCCCACAGCGCTGAAGCTGAGTAAGTTGGAAAAAATGTTTAAGAAATCCCAAGGAGTCAGGTCTATTCCCGACATCGAGGATGGGTATACGGACGCAGTTGTGACGCTGCCAGATCGGTTCAAGATGCCTCAAATTGACCGATTTGATGGGTCCGGGGACCCCATGGTGCACCTGAGATTGTTTTCAGATATCTTAAGGCCGATGGGCCTCACCAGACTACAGAAGCTGTCTCTGTTCGGCCGGACCCTGTCGGGTGTAGCGGCTATCTGGTATGCCAAGTTGGAGGATGATGTCAAAAGAAATTGGGATGAGATGGCCGAGGCCTTCGCTTTACAATATTCGTATAACACACAATCGAGATTACAACCCGTGATCTCGAGACGACGAGACAAGAGGTTAAGGAAAGCTTCTCTGAATTTGTGACCCGATGGAGAGCAAAGGCCTCAATGATGACCATTAGGCCAACGGATAAGGATCAAATACGGATGGTTGTGCGCAACCTCCAACCCAAGCTTATGCAAAAGATGATTGTGCTCCCCTTCCCCACCTTTTCAGACTTACATGAGATGGGAGTACAGATCGAAGATGCTATGAAACAAGGCCTTATTGATCAGGAGAAGGAGCAGCCCAGGAGGGCGTTTACCCGCAGTTCGAATGCGACCACCAGCGGTGACGCAGCTGCAAGATCTTCCGACGTGGGCATGGTCGCCACCACCACACTAAAAGCAGCCACCCCCTTTGTTGGTACATCCACTTCAAACCCCCGAACTTCAGACTATCTACCCCGAGGCAAGAGGGTCTTCACCCCACTCTATATGTCTTTGTCTAAGGCCCTGGGGTCCTACTCAGGAAAGGACATTTGAAACCGTTAGAGCAACGGCCTCTACCCGATCCTCTCCCTCCAAAGCATGACCCGGCTAAGTACTGTGCTTTCCATCAGCAAATCGGTCATGACACCGACAGTTGCGTCCGTCTCCGCCACGAGATACAAAATTTGATTGACAACAAGGTCATTGTTGCACCAACTCAGTAAAGTCTATCGTCACTGGATCAGTGAACTTGGGGGATAGTACGAGTATGTGATCGGGGGATGAACCACCTGCGGGCAACACTCAGTTTACTCCAGATGTGGGAATGGCACGCACTGTTTTGAGCATTTGCGAATGCTAGTTTTGTAGTTTCTGACTTGGGTATTGAGTCAGTTCTGTAGTTTTGTTTTGAGTCTGTCTCTTTGTCTTGAGTCAGTCTTTTTGATTGGGTCTGTCTTGTTGTATCGAGTCAGTCCTGTTGTACAAAGGTCGGGTGATTCCGGGGGTGTTACCTCGGGCGTCACCATTTTGTTTTGCGTTTGTCTTTTCATTTTGTTTTGAGTCTGTTTCTGCCAGGGAGCCAGTTGTGCCAACAGATTTGAATGAAACAGCAGTGGTTTTTCACGCTCTCGCGTTTGCTTCTGCCTGGTGCCAGTTTGCCAGAATTTCAAATGAGATGACAGTATTTGACTAAGAACTTTGTCTTTCCTGTGCCTTGAAGTCATTGTAATGACCTGAGTTTTTCAAAACTTTTTCAACACTGCGGTGAAAACAAAGAGGGAGGAATTCCTCGGGATTTGCAAAACTTTGATCAAACTGAGAGAAAGAGAGGCGTGCTAAGCCCTTAATGAATGAAATCATGCTTGTTAGTGTGAGTACTGAGAAGGACCCTAGCTTGATCCAGATTGGTCCCACACTGTCTTCAGCGCGAGCGATTTGTCGCTTTCTTAAAAACTTTCAAAAAATGTTTTGCGCGGTCCTGCAAAGACATGTGTGGAATCGCTCTTGAGATTGTGCAGCTTAGGATCGCTCTCAGCCTCGAGACTTGAGTCCTTGCCTTCAAACCTTGAACTTGCATTCAGAATGTTCAACGGTCAACCACAATGTGAGGCCTGTGTGGCCAGATTCAAAGCAGCCCATGAATTAGAGGCAAGAAAGTCGGATCAAGAAGATCAGAACATCAGAAGAAGCTTGCAAAGCTAGAACAGAAGTACCCTTTGAACTAGGGGCAAAAAATATCCGATGTGCTCGAAGAGCCAAAGGTGGATCCTTCTGCAAATCAATACAACAGCCACTCTCCTGGATACAGAGGGCTTCAATCTCAAAACCATTTGGCATGGACTTGCTACACTTTTACCCTTTGAGAGGCTCGCTGGGCCGAAAACCCGGAAGGGCGACCCAGGCAAAAGTTAGAGCAAGCAAAAAATACATACAAAAGGAAAGAAAAAAAATACAAAAAAAAAAAGAAGAACAAAGGAAGAAGAAAAAGAAAAGAAAAGAAAAAAAGCTCGCAAGGTCGAAAACCCGCATCGGGCGCCTTGGCAAAAGTTAGAGCCTAAAAGAAAAAAAAGAGAAAAATGAAAAAGAAAGAAAAGAAAGAAGAACAAAGCTCGCAAGGTCGAAAACCTGCAACAGGCGCCTTGGCAAAAGTTAGAGCATAAAAAGGAGAGGTTAAATACCCGAGTGTACCTTAACCCCGAACTACGTAAGGCTTGATTCCCATGTTTGGGATACGTAGGCAACTTCATTCTGAAGTCCAGCCCTGAAACACTTCAAATTCGACTATGTCCATGTGATGGTTTTGATCATCTTTGTCTTCTCTGTATCTGAGAGTCTGGTTGTGTTCATCGCTCCGAGGACTGACTACAATGTGCTGCGACATCGTCCAAACAAGGGGCAACTTTCCGTTGCCATTCAAAACGCCGTGGCGTCATTTCAAACAAGGGGCAACTTTCCGTTGCCATGCAGTGTCCTTCAGACAAGGGGCAATTTTCCATTGCTATGGGTCCGAGGTTGTGCATCTCAAGAGTTGGTTCCATGCTTGTTGAGCATTGGCCGTTTGCAAAAATAGTTTTTGAGAATTTTTACTGAGGTTGACTATTTTCTCGAAAAATGTTCCATCTTTTCCAAAACTGGACCATTTTCTTGGACCCAAAAAAGGAAAATTTTCAGTGCTCATAACTTAACTTGCATGATTTCAAATCAAAAATCGAACAGGCATGTTAATCTAACTCTCATGTTGGTCAAAACTGTTTTAGTAGAAAGCAAAAAAAATGGTCAAAATGATGAACTAGGGGCACAGTTGAGTCAGGCTTCCTGTCTTTTCCCCATTGTCAACATACTTGCCAAGAAGGGCATCATACTTGCCGGAAAAGGGCACAACAAAGGGCTGAAAGCTCCCTCATCCTCCAAGCAACGAGGTATCAAGCCAAGTGCGAAGCACGAACTGGAATGGATCAAGGTATTCCACTCCATCATCTGGGCAAATCTAACCATGTCCAAACTCCCCGGCAGAGCATCGTCGACCAATGTCAGCCGCAGATTCGCTAAACACCCAATTGTAGCGCGGCCCCCCTGTGGAAGAAACTCACTGTTGTGAACAAGAAGAAGAATCTAGCAGAATGCGGGGGCACGAGCCCACAACTTTCTGTTTATCCATCAACCATCCAGGGGAGGGATTGAAAAATGAGAGATTGAAGAATAGAGAGGTGTGCGATGAGAGAAAAAGTGAGAAAAGGGCTTTTTCAGAAAACAAGAGATTGAATGCCGAGTGATGTGAGAATCACAAATGAGAAAGGGTGGGAAATAATACCCGGTGAAACAGGCTCCCTGTGTGCATTTGAGTCTTTCGTTGTGTTTTGTTTGTCTCGATTCTTGTTTTGAGTCGTTTCAAGTGTCAATAGATGTGTTTAGGTTGTTTACCTTTATTTTCCGTTGTTGGGTCGTCTTTGCTGTGTTCAGTTGTAGGCTCAATACCCGGTCGAGAACTCATTTCCTCAATTTCAAAAATGATTTGTTGTGTGCTCAGAGTGCTGTGCCATTCTCCACATTTGTGCAAAAAAGGAATTTGTTCTTTCGAAAACTGCAGGGTCCACCCCCGATAGGTGTGAACAGTGAAATCAGGGCCTATCTGAAGCTATATAGGTTCCGGACTGCAAAGCAAAAGAAAAGAAGGAAAATTGAAGCACCTGAGTGTATTTCACCTTCAGCGAATTCCGTGATTGTACTCCGGATGTACCTCCTCAGGCCTTGTCACTACTCCGAAGTATGAGCGTGCCTCCATTCCAAGTGTAAGCCTGCTTCAAGTCAGAATGGCAATTAAAGCAGCAGCAAATGTTATCTCTTGCCAACATAAACAGGGTGTCCCCTTTTCAGGCAGAGTGTGTTCCAAACCCCTCCGAGAGATAAATCGAAGGTTGTGTTTGAATTGGTCTCGTTAAGGCTTGTATTCCCTTATTCGGCATTTTGTTTCAAATATGCGTTGTCACGCACGTTCCACTTGCATTGTTATGCACCGTTACACCTGCATCGTTATGCACATTATAGTTCCTTTTTATACACATTGCGTGCATACGTGCATCGCTTTACTCACATGTGTTCAAGTTCCTTTTTATACACATTGCGTGCATACGTGCATCGCTTTACTCACATGTGTTCAAGTTTCTTTTCTATACACATTGCGTGCATACGTGCATCGCTTTACTTACATGTGTTCAAGTTTTTTTTATACACATTGCGTGCATACGTGCATCGCTTTACTTACATGTGTTCAAGTTCCTTTTTATACACATTGCGTGCATACGTGCATCGCTTTACTTACATGTGTTCAAGTTCCTTTTTATACACATTGCGTGCATACGTGCATCGCTTTACTTACATGCGTTCAAGTTCCTTTTCATACACCTTGCTCGCATTGACCGCTTGCTTTACTTACATATGTATTTTCAGATTTCATTACACGTTGCTTGCATGCGTGCATCGTTTTACTCACATGTTCAATTTTCCTATCACACACATTGTACACGTTTTGCGTGTTCTTTACTTACATGTGTTTGTACTTTCATAGCATTGTTATGATTACTCTAAATTGCATTGTGATGCACCCCCTTCACTTGCATTGTGATGCACGTTTCAATCGCATTGTTATGCACACTCTGTTTTCGAAACACCGGGATACGTCCTTAGGTTTCTTCACTTCTTTCCGAAACACCGGGATACGTCCTATGTTTCTTCTATCTTCTCTCCTTAATCCTTGGGATACGTCCTAATCCTTGGGATACGTCCCTAACCCTGGGATACGTCCCTAACCATTGGGGATACGTCCCTAGACACCGGGATACGTCCCTATGTCTCTCATTCCTTTCTAAACACCGGGATGCGTCCCTACGTTTCTCCCTTCATTTTCAAAACACCGGGATACGTCCCTACGTTTCTCTCTCCTTTCCGAGACACCGGGATACGTCCTTATGTTTCTCTCTTCTTACCGGATACGTCCCTATGCTTTTTCTCCTTATTTCGGAACACCGGGATACGTCCCTATGTTTCTCCCTCTTCGGTTAAAAGCGTTCGGAATACGTTCCAATGCTCACACCATTCCGAAACACCGGGATACGTCCCTAAGTTTTTCCCTCTTTTCGAAACACTGGGATACGTCCCTATGTTTCACATTCCTTGCAAAACACCGGGATACGTCCTTATGTTTCTCCTTCTTTTCTAAACATCGGGATATGTCCCTAATCTTTGGGATACGTCCCTAACCTTTGGGATACGTCCCTAATCCTTGGGATACGTCCCTAACCTCTGGGATACGTCCCTAATCCTTTGGGATACGTCCCTAAATCTTGGGATACGTCCCTAAACCTTGGGATACGTCCCTAAACTTGGGATACGTCCCTAAACACAGGGATACGTCCCCATATTTCTCCATCTTTGGTTAAGAGCATCCGGAATACGTTCTAATGCTTATACATTTCCGAAACACCGGGATACGTCCCTATGTTTCTTTGCATGATCATAAGTTCGGCTTCTTGCATTGTCAGTTGCATTTTGCCCCTGCCCTCGGGCGCATATCTTTATCTGTAGCTTGTATGCTTTGTCTAAGTCTTCGGCCTTGTCAAAAATGGGACGTCTCTGGGCTTTGACATTCACTCCCGTCATTCTTATGACTTTCGAGTTCTGTCAAAGAGGGGCAACTGTAGACACCCCATTTTTGACCGACCTTAAGACTCAGACGTCATCAATTGAGCGCTTGGTGATGTTGCATATTGTGCTCGTTCTGAGGTTGCGGAGTCCCGGCTACGAGCCTTGCCTCTGGACTTCCGGACTCTTTTGTGCTTTGTCTCGGTTTGCGAACCAGGCTCGGTTTTCTCTGTTTTCTCTTCCTGAAGGGAGGGAGAGGTCTCGTAGATCATCTCTCAATGGCCGTAGGCTACATTTCGTGGCCATAGGCCATTTTGCCCATTTTGGAGCCCGGTTCTCGGTTTTCGGAGCCGTCAGGCCGTGTGCCTCGGTTCGGGACCGCCTAACCACCTCTGTTTGCCCCGGTTTTTGGCATGTATCTTATTTACTCCCTTTTTAGGGACACTGTGGTCCGAGAGACCAACTTCGTGGTCGAACACCACTCCCGGTGCCTAACAGCCCACTTTCGGGGCCCGAACTGCGTGTTTCGGCTCCCGAACCTTCATTCTACATTTTTGGGCTCCGACCCAAACTTGAGATAGTCATATTTTGAGGTCCTTTTCATGTTTGATTAAGGACCTCTTACTGTTTGACATCTCCATCTGTCACTTGCTTTTTACCTCTTTTGGCCTTTTTGCACGGTATTTTAGGCGTACTTGTGGGCTGTGTTGGACTTGGCCGTAAACTACAAAGTGCCTTATTTTGAGCCCCTCTTCAACTTTGTTGAAGGACTCTCGGCCTTTTGAAACCCGTAGCTGCCACTTTCCCTTTTGGCCATTTTTGGAGGGAAACTTGAAATGTTTCCCCCCCTTTTTTCTAAACGTTTTTGCCTATATATACAGCCCTCCAGATCTGTTTTAAGGGTTACAAAATCTGATTTAGGTCTCCTATATACAAGCTCTCTCTCTCTCTCTATATTCTAACCCTAAAACTCCAAGTTCCTTGCCCCCTTTCTTCATCACCACCTAGCACCACCACCACTACACCATTTCCAGCAGCAAGGAGGGCCTTCCAGCAGCTAAGAGGCACCATTTTCAGTCCTAGAAGCAGCCAAGGTTTTGGTCTACAAGGGTAAGCACTCATTTCCCCTTTTGAGCTCCATTTTTGTACCATTCCTCTACCCTACTTGCTCACTGTTTTAGGCTCCGACCCTAACTGAAAGGGGCACCCTTTTGATCTGTTCTTCATCTTTGTTTAAGGGCTCAACCCTGTTTGGCCCTCCATTTGGTACTTGTTTCAATATCATCTCATATGCCTTAATCTTGCGTGCTTTAGCTAGCCTATGAGTGATCTGTTTCTGAGCTTGATATGAACTGTGAGTAGGCCTATTTTGAGCCCCTCTTCAACATTGAAGAAGGGCTCAACCATGTTTGGCAACTTTATCATGCACTTGCTTTGTAATCTCTCGTATTTACCGTAAAATTGCATGATTTGTTTGGTCTGTCTAGCTTCTGTTTTCGGCCATCATCAGGTCTGGAAAGAGTCTTATTTTGATCTTATGGACATATTTCATGAAGGGTCTTTGTTGGTTGGATGAATGTTTGGGGTACCTCATGTTATGGCCTATAGTATCCTAGTTCTTGCATGGCATTCTTAGCATATTTGCACACTGAGTTGAGGCATGTCATCTACTGTGAATATGCATATTTTTGGTCCCTCATCAGTGTTGTAGAAGGAAATTTTTCCATTTGAGCATCGCATACATCACTTGTTTCAATACCCCTCTCTTGGCCCCCGTTTTTGCATGCCATTGTTGTCCTATCTATGCTTACTATTTGGCCATGTTTTGTACTGTAAAAATGCTATTTTGGGGGCTGCCTTGCTACTGTTTTGCATGTCGTGTACCAATTGTGCATATTTAGTATAGCTATAGGCCATTTCGGGTGCCTAAATTCGCATTTCGGGACTATTCCGTGCATCGGGTGTACTTTGGCCATGATTCGGGACTGTTTTCCCCCACATTTCAGTGCTGAAATTCCATTAGTATGTTTGCATATCATTTGCCATGTCATTTCATGCTTTATGCCATTGCCTCGGTTTGCGTGCCCGTGTGCACGCATTTCGAGGCACTTCATTTTCATCCATCGGCCTCTTATGTGAGTGTGGCTAAGGCTCTCTCATGTTAGTGTAAGTCCAATTTGCATTTTAGTGTCATTTGCATCCCGTATGCTATTGCCTCGGTTTGCGTGCACACGTGCACGCATTTCGAGCGTCCCATTTTCATCTTATGGCCACTGATTTTGGCATGCTTGCGAGCCATCCATGTTAGTTTAAGTCCATCATTGCATTGCATGTTCATATGTCATGTTTCATGCCTTGCCATGCTTTGTTAAAATGGCATTCGTGCCTTGGGATCGGTCCTCGGTTCGCGTGCATACGTGCACACATTTCGGGAATCCCATTTCCCTCTAATGGCCTCCTTGTATTGGTGTAAGCCCATCTTGCATTGTGTATGCTGTGTTTCGATGCGTTGTGCATGTTATGTTGTTAGCATTGTGCATGCCATGTAATTGCCTTGCATGTTTGCATGTTAGCTTGTATGCTTAGGTTGCATGTGCATTGTCATGCCTTGCCTCTTGAATTGAGTATGATAGAGGTTGGGTTTCACTTGTGTGTTTGATGTGCATTTCATTTGATATCAAAGTTGCTAACTTGGCTTTTGGGCCATCATGCATTGAAATGCGTGATTGATGGCCCGGGGGTCAAGGGCCGTGCTCCCTTGAGTCTATTACATGATAGGGAGTGTGTCCATGCATACATTTGCCTAGAAATTCTATGCCTTGCACTGCTGGTCTGCTGTTGCTGTCAAAACTGTCTTCTGCAGGAATTTTGTGCCGACCGGCAGTATAGAGTGCCGACCGGCAATGTATTTATTGCCGATAGCTTCATTTCCAGCCGGTGGACTTTATACACGGCCGGTGGACATTCTATCCAGCCGGTGATGATCCTTAGGATTCAGGGAGCCTGTCCCAGGACTTTTTGCAATTTTCCAGAGAAGCAGGACAGTGAAACAGAGGCAACAGTGGCATGGTGCGGATTTCTGGGCAAGTCGGACTGAAGCATACATCATTCGCGCATCCCGAGGCGGAGGCTGTGGCCATCTCTTCTTTGCATTTAATTTAATTAGATTAGAGGTCTTGTAATAATTTATTCGTTTATTTTTCTTGGACTGTATTATTATTTTGGTCCCTCCGAGCGAGGGCGAATCTGTAATAAGTGTGTGTGAGTGGTGTGCATGTCTTCCAACCCCCACTTCTTTCTTCCCTTTTATTTACCTGCTTATGATGGTAGATTAGGGCATATTTAATTTAGCATACCTTATGATAGCATGCGTGCATCCATACATTTGTCTAACATGCACTGGGCTCGGTACATCATACAAACTGCATTGTATTTCAATTCCAAATTGAATACGTGTTATTTGTAGCATCCCACATGCCATGTTTAGGATAGCCGAGCCTGCCTAGATTACATCTTTGCATGTGTTGCATTAGACATTTCAGTATGCTTAGGTCCATGCATGGATTTCTAATAAGCTTCTGTTTTGGCTTGGAGTACTAGGTGAGTTTTTATGCTTTAGCATCCTTGCATGTGTGTGAGTATTGCCATAACAGCATGATTACCATGAGGCTAGCTGCTTATGTGATATAACTGCTTGAATGCCTGTGGGTGAAGGTCAAATTACTTAAATTGGGATAATGCATTAAAACTGTGAGTTTTAAGCCCACTAGATAGTGGCAAAACCATCTTTTTCTAAAGCCCACTTGAGGGTGGCAAAACCTGCATTTTAGCCTACTTGCGAGTAGCAAATCATTTTCAAAACAAACTTACAATGTTTTGTTCCAATTTAGGCGATTTGGTCTATACTTGTTTGCTGTGCGCATAACATAGTAATTCTAGGCTAATAACCGGAATAAGAACACATAACGTTTTCAAAATTGGGTATCATGGTTAGTAGAGGCCGGTCTTTGACCGGGCGAGCGGGGGTGCTCACGAAGTGACCTTCCCCAATCGTACCCAAGTTCCCGAGCCGAGGCAACTTTGGTGATGACGGACACGTGGCCTTCGGCACCGAGTCAGGGTTTCCTAAATTTCCCATAAAAAACATTTAGGTGGCGACTCTGTATCTGGCAAAGCAGTCCATGTTTGGCACTTCTTTCAAAAATCTGTTTTCTCAAAACGATTTGCCGGATTTGGACTCTTTGGTTCAAGATTAAGAACCGTGACATTTGAGTCCTTGAACTGTAGTGACCCCAAAATGAACGGAACGGGACTTAACCCTCCCGGGGCGTTCGGGGACGTCTACAGGTAGCCAATGGCATATGCGAGGTAACTGGGGAAGTCTGAGGCATAGTGCCTAAGAAAATGAAAGGTATTTTTTTTTTTTTAAAAAAGAAAAAAAAAGTAATTATACCCTTCTCTAATAGCTTAGATGGCTTGTTCGAAGAAGGAGAAGAAAAACCCACATTTGCTGGGGGCAATTTACTCATCTTAGTCGGTGTGCCATCTAAAAGAGGGGTGTAGTAATAAAACTCATCTTCACTCTCGCTACTCCCATTGAGAGAACGATCAAAAGATTTGGTGGGAGAAGGAATTTCAACACTCTTAATGCGAATACAACCCAAGGCAGTTAATTCATACCCATCTCCCTAAAAAAGTTCTTGAATCATATTTGCATCTTTATCTTCAAGAAAAGAGTACAGGTATGTGCGAAATTGGTCCATTAGGGTTTTGGTCGATACTGTTGGTTGGGAAGTTCATGTACAATCATTGATAGACATAGTCTCTGGAAAAAGCTTTGCTAGACTAGAAAATTGAGGGCCAGAATCTACTTGCTCAAAGCTAAATCTCATTTTAAATTGAGATTTACACATATCCTCAAAAAGATGAAGGAGATCTGAAACCGAGTAACTAGATTGGAAATGAGCAACTAGATCGGGAAGGAGCAATCGGTGGCCAACTATTATCCATTCTCTGAGGTGACAATGCTTCCAGAGCAATAGGTGAAGATGATGACCTAGCTCTAGAGTAAGAAGGCTTCTTTGTCTTTCAGTCTTTAATTGACATATCCAGTTTTCTCTTGCCTGAAGATTTCGGCTGGGTATGAGTAACATATTGAAGCACGGCAAAGGAAGTTCCCAACCACCAATTGGCATAAGGCATGGTTACGTGAAAAGTAGATCGGGAGCCTGGTAACTCCAACGAGACTTTTGTACCACAGCGTAGCATATGGCGCCAGTTGTAATAAAATTTAGACCACTCAAAGGGCTGCCGACAAGATAGATTAAGCGGTGTAGGGCACGCTTGAGCAAACCTAAATTGACGACCATATCGGTTAGGGGAGTACGGTTCAGAAATGAAATTAAATCCCATTTTAAAGTTAAAATCCTTGGTCTCAAAGATATAAGATAGCCAAGATGGAAAGGTGATATCCTTTCAGAGTCAACCAGAATGCCTGAAGGTTCACCTTCATAGGTAAGAGCCCTAAACTGACACTCCGTATGATAGGTCAGGAGAGAGTCTACAAATGGAAATTTATCAGTAAAAAAACTGGGTAGCCGATTGGTTTCTAATAAACCCAAGATATGGCATGAAATGAATATCAGGAATCGGACGAATTGATTGAGGATCCCCATGAGAGTAAGTCTTAATAAAATATAGTGAAATCCATCCAAAAAGGTAATGCAAAGGACGCTGAATATTTTCCTTCCCAGGGGAAGGTGATGATGCCATTTTACTAAGAGAATGATAGAGGTATGCAAGGATGGGGATGGCCCGGCTAAATAAGGTTCCACTGGCCATTTTGGTGGTTGCATGAAAGGTAATCGGACGAATTTCCCCGGAAGAGTGTGGGAAGACAAATCTGCTAAGCCAACTCGCCAAAAAACCAGAAAGATACACATCATCAAGGATTCTGTCTTTTCGTCGAAAACCACTAATTGAAGTTGGGGATTCATCAATAAATTTGAAAGTCCAGTGGTTAAACTTCTTGAATTGAAAAGAGCTGGCATAAATGTTGAAAAGCCCACGGCACGCCTTGGATGTCTAGGACGAATATAAAACGTCATTGGAGGGGCTGAACTCTTCATAAAACTCGCCACAGATGAAGAGGCCGCTAATGCAATGAAAGTCTATAAAGAGATCCCAAGTTCGCCGTAAACGATGTGGAAAGTGTTGGTGTCAGGTGACCACCGCACTAAGAATCCTTTGAGCAGGGTGACATTCCTAGCATAAGCAAATTGGGATACATAGATTGCAGCATAAATCCCACACTTCTTCAAAATAGGGCCAATGTGGAAAGAACGTCATTCAACCAAAAAATCCATATAGGGGATTGCAAATGGGTAGAGATGCCGCGGACATTAAAAGAATTATCCCACTTCAATTTTTCATTTTTTATTCTCTTAGGAAGAGTATTAATTCAGAGCAGTCAAGGTCTTCAGAAAATGGACGGAGGATTGAGACAGGGAATGAACCGATTGATTTGGAGTGCCCTTTCTCGAGAATCTCACAGCAGTTTCGAATTCCTGTATAGACCAAGTCTTCGGAAGTTGTATGTAAAGGGATGTAGGGGTCCAACTTGGTGGGTGACAATAAAGCAGTGATAGGTTTGTGCCAAATTATTTTTTGACCAGATTTATCCAATACATCCTTCTCCTCATGTCGAAGATATTCAAGTGTCTTTTCCATGTTGCCTAAAAAAAAAAAAAAAAAAAAAAAGGTCAGTGAAGGCAAAATGTCATAATATAAAGAAATTGACAAAAGCCCGTTGCCAAGGAATCAAGCCGTTGGGGTAAAGCACACATTCACTGCCAAGGAATCAAGTCGTTGGGGGTGACGGACACATTCACTGCCAAGAAAATCAAGCCGTTGTGGTGACAAACACATTCACTGCCAAGGAATCAAGCCGTTAGGGTGACAGATACAATCACTGCCAAGGAATCAAGCCGTTGGGGTGACGGACACAATTACTGCCAAGGAATCAAGCCAATGGGATGAGGGACACAATCACTGCCAATGAATCAAGCCATTGGGGTGTAGGACACAATCACTGCCAAGGAATCAAGCCATTAGGGTGAAGTTCACATTCACTGCCAAGGAATCAAGCCGTTAGGGTGAAGTTCACATTCACTGCCAAGGAATCAAGCCGTTAGGGTGAAGGACACAATCACTGCCAAGGAATCAAGCCATTAGGGTGAGGGACACAATCATTGCCAAGGAATCAAGCCATTGGTGTGAGGGATACATTCACTGCCAATGAATTAAGCCATTGGGGTGAGGGACACAATCACTGCTAAGGAATCAAGCCATTGGTGTGAAGGACACAATCACTGCCAAGGAATCAAGCTATTGGGGTGAGGGACACAATCACTGCCAAGGAATCAAGCTATTGGGGTGAAGGTCACCTTCACTGCTAAGGAATCAAGCCATTGGGGTGAAGGACACAATCACTGCCAAAGAATCAAGCCATTGGGGTGAAGGACACAATCACTACGAAAGAATCAAGCCATTAGGGTGAAGGTACACAATTGCTACCAAGGATTCAAGCCATTAGGGTGAAAGGACACAATCACTGCCAAGGATTCAAGCTACTCATTGCCATTAGGCTGGAAGGGGAATGATACCTACAAACAAACTCTGACGCCTTGTGTGTTGCTTGCAAAAGAGGGAAAAAGACATGAAATAATTGCCAAAAAAAAAACTTCGTAATTCGTACAGTTAAAATTCGCTTGAACGAATCTCGAGGGAGCAGGCCTTGATTAGATTAGATTAAAAAAGAAATTTTACAAAAGGGGCTGCAAATTTGTAAAGGTTCAGCCAAAGAAGCCAAAGAGAAAGCAGATTTTATAGAATTTTTTCTTGCTGTCATTTGTTGAAGGATACAATCAGCAGATCCTTTGGTCATATCCACAAGCAAGGACTTTGTATACAGGCTGTTAAAAAAAAAAAAGATTTTCTTTCAAATTCTAAAACAAAAGGAGGCTGTTGTTTTATGTTTGGAAAAATGGCATGCCAGGTACAGATATCATCTTCATCCTACCCATCTCTAAAAAAAAAGGTGAAAAGAAAGCAACAAAGTATAAGGGAAGAGTAGAACTTTGTTATGAATAAAAGAAGGCTATGTGACAAGAACTTTGTTTGGCCTATTTAGATTCTTGGTCTACAAAAAAAAAAAAAAAAAAGGGTTTGACAAAAAAAAAAGAAAAAGAATGGTAGCAGCAGTGTTGAAAAAAAAGAGAATGGTAGAAGCAGTGTTGAAAAAAAAGGTGCTATGGATAAAAGGCATATTGCAAACTTGATTGCCAATAAAGGAACTTGTTTTTTCTTGAAGAAAAGAAATTTTATGCCTTAAAAAAAATGCAGAGATGCTACTGCTATTGCATGCTACTACATGCAGAATTTATGAATCCATGAAGTTGGTATGGGTGTTGAAAAAAAAAAGAAAAAAAAAAAGTCTTTGTTCATGTTTACAAGAAAGGACTTAGGGGTTAAAAAATATATGCTGGAAGGCAGCCATGTCAACAATTCTTGTGCAAAGAAAAATAAATAAATAAAATAAGAAGAAGAAGAAGAAAAAGAAAAAGAAAAGGGCTCTTTGTTTGTATCAACAAGGACGTTACTTGGGCTCATGATCTAGCAACAAAAATGCTTACAGGACTTCAAAATATATATATATATATAAGGCAGCAAACAGATCTTTACTGTGACAGACAGACTTAAAAAAATGGGACAGTAGCTAAAAAGGGGCTGCAGTTTTTTTTTTTTTTTTTTTTTACATGGTTTTCTCGATTTCTAGAAGGGTCTTTGTTTGTTGGACTATCTGGATTTATGATCTAGCAAAATGGGTTGTTTTTGTTTTAAACAAATAGGGCAGCAAACAGATCTTTACTACATGATTGTCTCGATTTCAAGAAGGGTCTTCGTTTGTTAGACTATTCGGGTTTATGGTCTAGCAAAATGGGCTGTCTTTGTTTTAAACAAAGAGGATGACAGTTTTTGCCATCATAGAAAAAAAAGTCTATTTGGTCTCATGACTGGCAGCCAAAAAAAAAAAAAAGCAACAGATAGGTTCATATTATGATGAAAGTATAAGGGAAGCATACCTGATTAAAAGGAATTTGAAGAAATTCTTTTGTGCCTTCTTTAAAGTGTAAGAAGAACAGCTTCTGTTGGGAAAAGAAGAAAGACAATGGTCAGACAACTTCTGATGGAAATAAATTGGAAGGATGAAGACCTAATATGCACTACAAAATTTGTACAAGGAAAAAAGAGGTTGCTGGGAAATTGCTGGAAACAAAAAAATTCTGCTAGGAGAACAAAGTTGCAGGAGGAAAAATATCTATTGTCCACATGCATGAATAGGTGTCATATAAAGCAAAAAATTCTTGCTTAAGAAAGGAGGTAGTGGTCTCCTAAAATACTTCAAAGAAGCAAGAGTTTAGGTAGGATTTGAAACACTCCAAAGAAGTAAGAGTTTGTGTAGGATTAGAAATCCTACCAATGCCAATCCATCCTATTCCATTTAGACAAACTCCTAAAATATATATATATATATATATATATCTGCTGTAAAAAAAATTTGATCCTAAAAAATAAAAAATAATAATAAATAAAAAAAAGTGGCAAGTTGGAGGCCCACAAAAGAAAAGGCCCAATTAAAAAAAATGGTGGCCTAGAAAAGGAAAGGTCCATGATGGCCAAGAAAAATCCATGATGGCCTAGGAAAAAATCTGCTGTAAAAAAATGATGGCAAGTTGGAGGCCCATAAAAGAAAAGGCCCAATTAAGAATGCCTAGAAAAGGAAAGGACCATGATGGCCAACAAAAATCCATGATGGCCTAGAAAAAAATCTGTTGTAAAAAAAATGGTGGCAAGTTGGAGACCCACAAAAGAAAAGGCTCAATTGAAAAAATGGTGGCCTAGAAAAGGAAAGGACCATGATGGTCTAGAAAAATCCATGATGGCTTAGAAAAAAAATCTGCTGTAAAAAAAATGGTGGCAAGTTGGAGGCCTACAAAAGGAAAGGTCCAATTAAATCTTTGGACCTTATCCATGACCCTTATGAAAAAAGAAGTCCCTGAAAAGAGACCCATGCCAAAAAAAAAGGACCATGCAACAAAAAAAAAAAGAAAAAGAAGGCCCATGAATAGGCCGAAGTCCATAAAAAAGAGGAACATGCAACAAAAATAATAAAAGGCCCATGGACTATAAGGAGCAATCAACCCATTTAAAAAAAATAAAAAATAATACAAAGCCTAAAAAGTGACAGAAAGGGACCAAGGCCTAAAGAGGATCTAGATAAAAGTGTCAATTTGTTGTGACTCGCACAGTTAAGAAAATTCACTTGTGTAAGTCACGAGGGGGCATTTGTTGGCACATAAATTTCAACCAAATTTATGTTTAAATTTCAAATACAGTCAATGACACACATAGAGCCTATGATAGGAATGTTGTAGGTAATCACTTCCTAAAAAGGATCAATATGATCCGTTGAAGTGCATAAATAAAACAACATCGTATCTCAACGACGTTATTCAAGATGCTTAAGTGACATGTGGAGCCTACAACAAGGACACCACACAGGATGAAACCCTAAAGATCTATAGTGCTATCATTCAAAATTTGAATGGCGCTATCATTCGGTTTGAAATTCAAATTGAGGATGAGGCATTCTTATCACCTGGATAGCCCTCTATAAATACAAGGACCATCACACAAGATCAGGGATCAGAAAATCAAAAGTGAGAAGATCAGAGAGAGAGAGAAAGAAATTAAGAGCTAAAAAAGTTGTCACAATAAAGAAGAAGAGAAGCCTAGAGAACTCAAAAGCCTACGCTACAAACGCAGAATGACGATGAATAGGTAAAGGGTTCCAAACGCAAGAATTGTACTTTGTATTCGAGGGTTTAAAACCCATAACAATTTCAATAAAATATTTATTTTTCTTAAATTGTCTTTTGTTATTTATTTTGTTCTTCATTAATCGGAGGTTTCATTTATATAAAATGTGTAATTAACGATCTGGAATACATATCGGAAATAGGAACCTGCTATTCAAATAATTAACACTGTTTAGTCCAAAAACTAAACAGTGGACATTTGTAACATAAAATTTTGAAATGTGTTAAAACACTCCATGTTTTAAAATTTGTGTCTACAACTTCAAACAAGTAGAGAGTTAAAAAAGGATACATCAATAGGTCCTAAAACTTGCAAACAGACAAACTACTCTTACTAACTAAAAAAACAGACAACAAACAATCAAGTCTATAACAGCTTTAACACAACAAAAATCATAAGAAAAACAAAATAAAATATTCTTCATCCCAACTAATTGAGTTTAGATAGTATTCTTTACATTTCTCTAATTATTACAAGCAAACATAATACATAAAAACCATATCTTAGTTTATATCACACCACATATATATAGATTATAAGAAGTTTTACAATTACGTCTTGTTTAGACAATTGCAAGTCATATCCGTAACTATGGAACTTGTTTTAGAGTAAATGACAGAATAGCCATTGCAAGTCATAGCCTTCTTAAAAAGTACATTGAAATGAGAAAAGTTGAATGTCTGCTGAGATGAACATAAAATCATAAAAAAAAAAAAAATTTAAAAATTAAAGGATAGGATCATATCTATAACTCGTGGCCAAAACAATAATTTGCAGCATCACATAGTTATGGAGTGGACAAATATCTTCAAGTCCGTCAGACCTCAAGATTGGCCAGAATATATAATCTAATCCCATTCTCTTATACCTCCGAACAAACACAACAACGATTATAAGTTCTACAGCAACAGCTTGTTTCAAACCACTGCAAGTCATATGAACCTATTTTAGAGTATAAAACAGGATAGATAGCCATTGCAAGCCATAGCCTTCCTGAAGTACATTTAGATGAGAAAAGTGCATGCTTGAGACAAACTAAAAACATAAAAGAAGGGAGGAAAAAAAGAAAAAGAAATTAAAGCATAAGATAATATAACATAGTTGCTGAGTCGACAAAGATCTTGAACTCCAATCAGACCTCAAGTACCTAGGAGAAGAGAAAAATGACTAAGTAAAACTTCAAACAGTATGATGAGAAATGATAAACAATTAAAATAGCACAAAAAAGAAGCTGAAGCAACTTGAAAATCAGTTTTTTTTGGTACATTATTGAAAAAAGGTATACATATATGTTATTGTAAACCAATTACTCATAAGATCATAAAAGGAAAAAGAAAAAACATAGAAGTAAAGAACAACACTTGCCCTTATCTAGTGTCATGTTTCGAGCTTAATTGAATGCAAAATTCATGGAATGAGTGTAACCCATAATGCATGCAACAAAATGTCAGTTTGCCTTTTGTCTTTATTTTTCGGCAACTAGTACAATCTAAACAACGCCGCCCTCCTTAGGAACAGATAAGCCTCTAAGGCTTTGCAAGGGATTAAAACAGAGTAGGTGCACAATACTCCATCAGTTGGTATATTTTTCAACCCTAGCCATTTGCAGATTAAAAAACTTGATGTTACATTTCCATCAATTTTGTTATGTGTATAGCCAAAATGCACTAACAACCATAGTTGTGTCAAGACATTCAAATGCTTCTAGTTTCTAACCAATTTTGTTTTCCAGATTAAGTTGGAGGGGATTATAGGGGAAAGAACTTTGCAACTTTGAAGTTATGAGAGCTGAGGCTCCAGTACCATGCAATAAGATTTTGGCAATAGAGGTTGAATAATTTTGATTGATTTTTGCTTATGTATAATTCTTAGTCACATTTGTAATGTGAATCTAGTTGAATTATTTGCTCAAGTTTGCAGAAGAACCGTAGTTTTGACAGAAAGAAAATAAAAAACCAAAGAAAAAAAGAATTTCCATTCGATAATGAAACCATCATGCTTGACAGGAACCATAACTGATTTTTTGTCACCTTCAAAATGTCAATTTGGGTGAAGAATTGCGACAATTTCAGTAATAAATGCAGGTATATTCTTCAGTTATGAAGAAAGTGACAAAGTCATACCTACTCATGATCACACTGTAATTATAGCTCTTCTTCCTCCATGAACTCCATTAGTTCGAAGAAAGTTGTTCTTGATCACAAGCAATTGAGTAACAACATGATTAATGGTTGGTTTATCTCTTGGTAGCTCTTGTGGAGGTAGAATCCTCCGGATCTTCCATCCTTATTCTCACCATATTCTGCATAACAATCAATCACAATATACACAAAGGATATACCATAGACATGGATTGTAGCCATTGCGGTTAGCGGATATTACATGTACAAATATCGTTGCCATCAATCTTTTTCGTATGCACTAAGGATGTCATGCATGATGCCTAAGTCTTTTCTAGACATCCTAAAGCTCGATGGAGTCGTGTGTGGGATAGCAACTCATGCTCTGATACCACTTGTCACGCCCCAAACCCGTCCCTAAAAGTTTGGGCATGATTACTTCAGACACAGACATCAAATTCAATATGTACAACATATGGGGCCTGAACGGAAACAATTATCAACATAAACAGTATCCATTGAGCTATCACAACTATGCCAGGATCATACACAGTGCATCAGATAGACTTACATACGGTGAACATACATATGAGAAGCAATTACGTACTTATATATATACAGATCTGGCCCCATGCTTGGGCGTGTAACAAAAGCATTGGTAAAAGAGAGTTATACACCCTTCATAACATTAGACAGAAAATTTAGAGCACAACGCTAAAAGCTTAGCAAGAACTCCACAAAAATGAATGAGCTTCGCTTAAGTGCTTGGACGCATTGAAGTTGACCAAAAGAGAAACGGACATGATGGGTTAAAACTGACCTCTAGGTAGATTACCTACAGAAACAGACATAACACAAAGTGAGCGAGGCTCAGTGAATAATAGTACTTAAACAATTTAATGAATAAACTTGATTTATAATGTATATAAGTACAGAGGTCACATGGTTAATCTTTTTCTGTAAATATTTCTAGAACGTCCTTGGGCCCAATCTTTATACATAGTGGCTTCAAGCCCAGTATCACACAGAATGGCCTTAGGCCCAACAGAGTTTACAGATCGGCTCCAGGCCCAACAGAGTTTACAGATCGGCCTCAGGCCCAACAAATTTCACAGATTGGCCTCAGGCCCAACAGATTTTACAAATTGGCCCTAGGCCTAGATCAACAGAACAGACTAGTCTCAGAGTCATACAGATGCTTCCAATTGTCCACATAAGTTAACACAGTTGATTTACAATTAACAGAGTGCTAATAATAATTATTAGCGATATGTAAAGCGTACCACTATAGTACTATTACTCACAGTGCTGTGGGGGAGCAGCAGTTCCTTCCGATATGTGCCTTACATACAAACGCAGTTCAGGAATTAGTCATTTTCTCTCTTTAGACAATATCTGATTCGTATCGCTTCGAATGAATTTACAAACATTATAAAGGCCTCAAATACAAATTTTAATAACACTAGAGGGTCAAACACATAAAACGGAGCAGACAAGATTTTTCAGAATAGGCCACACATGCGGCAGTGGTTCCCGTACGTGTGGCTGTGAGGCCCCGCACGTGCTTTTATTCCAGTAGCCTAGATCCCAAAATCCCTTGTTTTCCGTACGTGCGGCTGTGAGCCCCGCACGTGTGGTGGTGCTTCCCGCACATGCGACTGTGAGCCCTGCACGTGCGGACGGAACCCTTGTTTTGCACATTTCGAAACAAAGCAATCCTTCAACTTGGTAAGCATATCATAAGGCACAAAATAGGGAAGATTAATGCAATATTATGGCTCAACATCACAAAAACATAGATCACAAGTGTATAACATCACACTAACCATGAATTACAAGTTCCACAAGGTCAATCTCCCTTTAATTTCATATAACAATTCAATTCCCTCATATTTGATACACATATACATAAGATATAAGGGCAATCATGTGAATTCAACATAAGAAATCAAAGAATAAGATGTATTCTTTCCATACAACTCAATTACTTCCAAACAACCAAATGATAAGAACATCTTCCCAATTCAACAATTAACACACACATAACCCCAAATACAAACCCTAACTTACATATTGTAGAGACATTCTTACTCATATTCAAGAGAGGGGTTATTTAAAGTGGGTTATACATACCTTGGCTCAAATCTTTACAAACCCTCTTAATTTTCCCAATCCTCTTCCTTGTTGAACTTCTCTTCTTCTCTAACTCTCTCTCTCTCAGGAGATATTTTGAGTTAAGACTTCCCAAATCAAATGTGTAAAGATAAATATATATCTAAATGTTGAATAAAACAAAATTTAATCAGTTTAATCATTTCAAATTAGATTTTTACAGAAAATCATATTATAATCTAAAAATTATGCTGAACTCAATTATAAAGTCAATTTCAGATTATCAAGTCTCTAAGGCTTCCAATTTCTTATCCAAACATCATAATTGTAACAGATATTTCTCTTATTAGACAGATATGAATCTATAATCATAAGATTCACTCAATTAAACTTAATTTCACATGGAATTTCACAATAAACACATAAATGTACGGAGTATGGAACTGAAAGCATACCAAGAAACATATACGAGGGTCGGATTATTACACTCTCCCCCCTTTAAAGAAGTTTGGTCCCTCAAACTTGTTTTACCATTGTAACAAGATTAGAAATCTCAGTCTTATACCATTGTTCAATTCCGTTATAGATATTTAATTCCTTCCTCAGTTTTGAGCAATTCACAGGTCAATCCGATATTTATCATAGTTTCTCAACAGTTATCAACATATAAAGCAACCCATAGTTTTATCCAACTAGTCATTTCGATGATCTATTTCAGACATGAAGAATAATTTTAAAAAAAAATAGCTCCACATATCTATTTCATAGAATCATATGTCGAATAAGATAAGACTACAAGAGTCCATTGCAGGACATTCAAGACATCAAATTCCCAGTAGGCGGGGTTTATACTCACAATTTCTTCCTGCCGACAAATTCCACAGCGTCAATTCTCAAATACAGAAACACAATAGAATTCATTCCCTTGAGCACATAATTCATATATTCCCTTAGCATAGATCAAAATTTTTTTTTTTTTTTATCATAATAAAGATATTCTTAACTATGTTCATATCTAGACCAATCCAGCATTAATAGTTCATATGCAATTCGCATTAGAAGGTGCATGTTCAAACTTTGCCCAGTTAAGTAGTTCCTTAGGTAAATCACATATTGCAAATCACTCAGAGATGAGTTGTCAACTAAGGTTATAGATATAGTTTTCAAAAGAAATCAATTATGTGGTTAGATTCAAATCTGATTATGCATAATTAAATCAGGCATCAGAGCTTACCAAGCAAGGTTCGGCCGAATTAACAAGGTATACTTCGTTCCAGCAGTCACAAATGAGTCTCTTAGGTATGTAGCCACTAGCTTCACAATTTATTCCTAGTACTCCTCTATTTCCGAGAGCATATCAAAGTCATACCATTATATTGGTTCAAAATCATAAGTAATAGTTCTTGACAAGGTCAGAGAGATAGGAAGAAGAATCCCAATAAACATCATTAATTCCTCATAGCATTACTTCTAAGTACAGTAACACAAAGAGAACCATGCTCCGAATCAACAGTTACGATAATATCAAAGCAAGTACCATACAGTTTTGCAAATTCATACTGACATACCATTGTAAACACTTAGTCATACCGTCATAAGTTCGAATATGAGCAATAGATACAAATATAACAACCATTGTTTCAAGCAAAGGGAGTCATTCAAAGATAAAGTCAGAAATCAAGTTCAAAATCGTATTTAGTTAATCAGTCATAACAGTAAGGTACCATATCCTCCCTTATTAAGAATCATAATTTGATTCTCCTTTTTTTTTCTTTTCTTTTTTTTTCTTTTTTTCCAGTGTTCTATTATTCAGATAATCCTTCATTTTCCAACTGTAGGGCACAAGATCAACCGTATGGTTCCGTCTTTATAATTTATAAGTACAGTGGGTTAGCAAACAGCTATACGAAAATCATAGACCGATCATGTGGCTTAGTCATTTAACATAAGTAGAGTATCCAGTTACTCCCAGTATGTAGATCCTACTAGGTCCGTTCATAGGGTCTTAAATCCCATTAAATATACAACAACCATAGTAATCACATCTATCCGGATTCCACAACGTCAAAACAAATATGCAACGGTATAGCAAAAGAATAAGTTGACCAACTAATGTTAAAGTTAGTAATTCTTAGCAAGGTTAGTTCAATATGATAGTAAATCAATTCGTAACCACGTAGTGAGTATTGTACAAATCTGTATAAGCATGCAAGAGGAGGTAAATGTAACGACCCCAAAATGCGTATAAGAAGTCATCCTTGTTTAACTATGGGATAATGTGTTTTAATTTAATTATATCTATTGGAATTGAAGAACTATCTGTTGAGTTATGACTTTAAAACTAGAATTAACAACCTTTGTGGGTTCAGAAATCGGAATTGAGTATATAGATATATTAATGGGAATTTTTAAAGCTATTTGGGAAAAGTAATTGAAAATTTAATTTGTCTGATTCGTTAATGCATATTTGGGTGGTTAACTTTGTACTGCAAATTGAAGGCCCTAGACGCTTCAGAAACCAGAACAGGGGACATATTTATGATCAGCACATTTTTCAGAGTCACCTGGGAACTTTAATTGAAATTTGATTTCGTGCGATTCGTAAGGCCACGTTTGGCTCTCCCTATTGTGTTAAGCCATGTGTGTGTGTTTATTTATATATATAGATATGTCTTTGAGTGGTTGGTCTCATCTTTTGAGAGCCCAAATTATCTAACAGAGAGAAAAGAGAACTGTGAGGGAGAAAAGAGAAGAGAGACCAAGATTCTTGAAGAAAAGCTTAACAATCATGGGGCTTTGAAGAGGATTGAAGGGAATTGAAGAAAGAGAAGGGAGATCAACCATGGAGGCTTGAGGAAATGGAGGAGAATTAAGAAGAAGACAAAGATTGAACTAAGGTATGATCATCTATCTTGAATCCTTATGTTTAAAGCATCAATTACATGAAATCAAGGATTGATATGGAAGATCTAAACTTTGAACCCCAACTATGGCTATATTATGCTCTTGTGTTCTTGTGCTTGGGAATTGAGTAATATTTTAAGGTTATGATGTTTGATGGAGATTAATAATGTGAAATTTGTCATGTATTAAAGGGTTTTGGGCTTTGATTTACATGGAATTGAGGTTTGATTTTGAAAATGAGAAGTTCCAACTTTTCAGCCATTTTCGGACTGCAAGCTGCCCAAGGCCGCACGTGCGGCTTTGTTTCCCGCACGTGCGGGAGACAACTCTGTTCAGCCAACTTTGAATAAGCATATCTTTTTCCTCGGGACTCCGTTTTGAGTGATTCTTGAGCCTAAAATCAAGCCCCGGAAGTCTAGTTTCTAATGGCAATGGTATCACTCCAAAATTCTAAATACATAAATAGTTATGCCCAAATTAGTGACGACTGTTCACTTTCTGTCAACCAATTTTATACCATTTCTTCACCTAAACCATTTCCCATCGATTTCTCCTATTTTCTGAGACATGGATTATAACTTATTAAGGAATAATGAGCTTGGTACCACCATGGCTAATTGATTGAATGATCAAAGAGAATAAGTAAAGGATCGAGTATAATCTCATATTATGTGTGCACTGTACTTGTAGGTCGAGACGAGGACATCGTCCCATTACTACCGGGAGCAGATCACTGTGAGTAATAGTAGTGTAATAATATGTTTCACTTACTTCCTATGATTATGATTTATGTATTGTTATTTGTGAATGGTCTATTCCATTGATGTTGTGCTTTGATTCAATTAATCGATATGCTTGAATAATGGCATTGATATGGACCTAAGGTCGTTTTGTCCCTAGTAATAGACGTGGGCCCGAGGCCGTTATGATGTGAATTGTTCTGTCCCTATTAATGCAGTGATACATTTGCCTTCTGTTAATAGTTATCATTAATGTTCTGTTATCCGCAAGACAACTATGTCGACTTGTAATAAACCATGGGAAAATCTTTGTGCACTATTGAGTAATAGTACCGTAGCAGTATGTTTTACTTACTGTTAATAGTTAATACTGGCGTTCTGTTATCTGCAAGTTAATTAACTGAATTCATGATGAACAAATGGAACATATGTGTATTATGGAACAATGATATCTTTGTGTATCTGGAATCATTCTGTTTTGTTAATAATGGGCCCGAGGCCAATCTGTTGATATCTGGGCCTGAGGCCGCTCTGCATAATATGTTGGGCCTAAGGCCGTTCTGTATTATATCTGGGCTTAAAGCCGATCTGTATTATATCTGGGCTTAAAGTCGATTTGTATTATATCTGGGCTTACAGTCGTTCTGTATTATATCTGGGCTTAAAGCTAATCTGTATCATGTCTGGGCTTAAAGCTGTTCTGTATCACATCTAGGCTTATAGCCGATTTGTATTATATCTGGGCTTATAGCCGATCTGTATCATATCTGGGCTTACAGCCGATCTGTATTATATCTGGCCTGAGGCCGTTCTGTGTTACATGTGGGCCTGAGGCTGTTTTAAGACATGATTATGAATAAGTTCTGTGTATGGTTCAATAGGCATATTTACATTCTTTAAGTCTATGCTCGTTTAACTCACCTCCTTACATTGCTATTATTCACTGAGCCTCGCTCACTTCGTCTTTGTGTATATTT
Source organism: Camellia japonica (assembly GCA_030407325.1). Lineage (NCBI taxonomy): Eukaryota > Viridiplantae > Streptophyta > Magnoliopsida > Ericales > Theaceae > Camellia > Camellia japonica. The sequence continues at coordinate 139,013,503 of JAPPVO010000032.1, forward strand.
ATGTAGGTGAACCATCGGGGATTGACACTAGAGTTGTATTGTGGTCTACCCGTTTGTCAAGCCGCCTGGGGTACGCCTCCGTGTTGAGGCCGTAATTTTGATTATTGGGATTTGTGTAATTTTTGGAGTCTTATTTAAGTGTGTGTGAGATCTATATAGATTTTGTGATTGTATGTGTAACTTTGGGAATGTATTTAAATACTTGAATCTAATTAAACCATCATGTATGCACAAGCTCAATGGATGTTGTCTTTTATTGACATTACTTCCGCTTAAGGCCTCGTATGTGTTTAAATATTATTCTAAATTCTGTTTGAGGCCTATGTTCGGGCTGGTCATGAACCAAACTTTTAGGGGCGGGTTTGGGTCGTGACAATAAATGTCCAATACATATCGTTAACCCATCATCAATATGGAATATCCCCACGTCCATTTGTTTCCAACAAAGTTCACAGTATCATGCAGAACAGTTCACATTATAGCCTTCAAATATGAAATAGGGATTAAGTTGACAAGTTGCAATATCTAACATTTACATATTTACACAGAAATATATCACAGAAATGATTTCTCAATCTTAAGTCATTAATATACATAGACGGGATTTTTGTTCTTGCGGTAAATTATCAGATTACCAATCATCTACTTTCGATTCCAAATTAGCCAATAATTACCTTTCTTTTTTTTTTTACGAGTGTCATCTGAGCAGACACGTAAGATGGGTGGGGTCATTCATGTCGTTCAACCATCCCTTATAAGAAATCTCGATTACACAGATTACACATAAACAAAACAGATTACAGATTACAGATTCCTTAACTATGAGCAGACACAGTTATGATTACAAATTCCCATAGACAAGTCCCATCAATAATTCCCTCGGTTCACCATCAGAAGTCGTCAATAATTTTCTCGGTTCACGAAATCATATTAATTATATGTTGTTTCAAGGTCAATAATCACCTTCCGCCATAGCTAATGTGTAAGCTATTCCTTTATCCATTTAAACAATCAGCAGGAAACACAATCAGTAGGAAACAAAATCACAATCAATTAACTCCTTACCCAATTCTAGGAGGGGTCTCTATATGCATAACTTCTTATCATAGCCAGTCATACGCAACACAATTCAATCTATCATGCAATACACATCTTATCAACATATCTAAACACAATAACTTCTCAAAATCACAGGTCTAAACATTGCGATGGCAAGGAAGACGTGGCTATGTCATAAAAGTTAAAGCAGCGCATATATCATGTCGTTTAGTCACTAGATCTTAGGGATATTCAACATTTAGAGTGTAATCAATCTATCTAAACAGATGCTAGGAAGCACAATCATATTGTCATCGTTTCCCACAAGTAACTATCAATCCAAACATCACAACCGATAACGCACATTCCACCTAACCATTTGCATATAAATTGTCTTACCGATCAGCTCGAACCCTCACTACGCTTCCGCAGTGCAACTCTGTTGATTTAATCCCATCTGCATGTCTTGCATTGTCCACCAATCTATTTAAGATAGAGGCAATAGTTCTCATAATTATTTATTATTTTATTTTTTTGCAATTCATTTCAAATATATCATACAATTTTTCCTTTTCATTCTGTCTAATCGTGCGGAGGTAGAATCCTCTGGATCTTCCATCCTTATTCTCACCATATTCTGCATAACAATCAATCACAATATGCACAAAGGTACTATCCATAGACATGGATAGTAGCCATTGCGGTTAGCGAATATTACATGTACAAATATCGTTGCCATCAATCTTTTTCATATGCACTAAGGATGTCATGCATGATGCCTAAGTCTTTTCTAGACATCCTAAAGCTCAATGAAGTCGTGTGTGGGATAGCAACTCGTGCTCTAATACCACTTGTGACGCCCCAAACCCGCCCCTAAAAGTTTGGGCATGATCACTTCAGACACAGACATCAAATTCAATATGTACAACATATGGGGCTTGAACGGAAGCAATTATCAATATAAACAGTATCCATTGAGCTATCATTACTATGCCAGGATCATACACAGTGCATCAGATAGACTGACATACGGTGAACATACATATGAGAAGCAGTTACGTACTTATATATATACAGATCTGGCCCCATGCTTGGGCGTGTAACAAAAGCATTGGTAAAAGAGAGTTATACACCCTTCATAACATTAGACAGAAAATTTAGAGCACAACGCTAAAAGCAACCCCTGTTTTGCACGTGCGGCTGTGAGCCTCGCACGTGCGGTGGTGCTTCCCGCACATGCGGCTATGAGCCCCGCACGTGCGGACAGAACCCCTGTTTTGCACATTTCGAAACAAAGCAATCCTTCAATTTGGTAAGCATATCATAAGGCACAAAATAGGGAAGATTAATGCAATATTATGGCTCAACATCACAAAAACATAGATCACAAGTGTATAACATCACACTAACCATGAATTACAACCCTTTAATTTCATATAACAATTCAATTCCCTCATATTTGATACACATATACATAAGATATAAGGGCAATCATGTGAATTCAACATAAGAAATCAAAGAATAAGATGTATTCCTTCCATACAACTCAATTACTTCCAAACAACCAAATGATAAGAACATCTTCCGAATTCAACAATTAACACACACATAACCCCAAATACAAACCCTAACTTACATATTGTAGAGACATTCTTACTCATATTCCAGAGAGGGGTCATTTAAAGTGGGTTATACATACCTTGGCTCAAATCTTTACAAACCCTCTCAATTTTCCCAATCCTCTTCCTTGTTGAACTTCTCTTCTTCCTCTCAAACTCTCTTCTTTGTCTAACTCTCTCTCTCAGGAGATATTTTGAGTTAAGACTTCCCAAATCAAATGTGTAAAGATAAATATATATCTAAATGTTGAATAAAACAAAATTTAATCAGTTTAATCATTTCAAATCAGATTTTTACAGAAAATCATATTATAATCTAAAAATTATGCTGAACTCAATTATAAAGTCAATTTCAGATTATCAAGTCTCTAAGGCTTCCAATTTCTGATCCAAACATCATAATTGTAACAGATATTTCTCTTATTAGACAGATATGAATCTATAATCATAAGATTCACTCAATTAAACTTAATTTCACATGGAATTTCACAATAAACACATAAATGTAGAGAGTATGGAACTGAAAGCATACCAGGAAACATATACGAGGGTCGGGTTATTACAGATACCCCCACAAATTCCGGTGGCTTCATCCTATTATATTTTTGTGTTAGCGTTATCATATCATAATTAGCCGGTTCAAGTACATGTATTTGCCTTTCTTATTGTTGTCTCAAATATTCGGTTAAGGCCTCGACCATTCTTTCAAGCCGATTAATTCTAGCGTCAGAAGATTTAGATCCATCTACATTTCTCATTTCTTCCATTTGTCTATACATATCCAGGGCGATTATCAATATAGGAAAAGTTCTCGCTGATTTCATGTTTCATTTCATATCAAACACGTTCGTCATTTTATCTCAACTCAAATATATTCACATAGGTTACGTAGTCTTTCACGTTCATATAGTCATGTTCACAAGAATTACACATTTAATATTGAAACCAACATTACATGTTATTCCACATAACTTCTTTGTTCATACTCATAGGTTTCATCTCATTTTCTTTACAAGTCAGATATGTTCATAATAGTTCGCACACTTACACATGATAATGCAATGTCCGTATTTATTTTCTAGGATATCTTATAGCTCATATGGACTCGTGTGTGCGGTATAACTCGTGCTCTGATACCACTCTGTCACGACCCAAACCCGCCCCTATAGGTTTAGTATCGTAACCAGCCAGTAATCCTTAGATTATCGAAGGTCTCTGAATTGATTAACAAAATTAAGGGGTTAGCGGAAGCAAACAAATAAATATAATTGTCCAATGAGCTGTGTAGACTTACATGAAACAGAATATTTAAAACTTAATATACATATCCAAAAGTCATTCTTTCGTTATACCCACACACCATGTAGCATTTTAAGTACAGCCAACAAAATAAAGAAAGTCTTATATACATAAATAACCAGAGCCCAAAACACATGACACTTCAGGAACCTCCACGTGAGGCACAATGGTTGGCTGACAATAGAACACAGATCCAGACAAAATCCTTTAGGCTTGATCTCCAGAATGCCCACCTATACATATATATATATATACATACAGTGAGCTAAAGCCCAGTGAATAACGTTAAGGTAAAGAGGCTAGTGAACGAATTCCAAACATTTCATAATCATAAGACAAATCATAACATAATCATTCTCATATCCGAACATAATAATGGTACATCCCATAGAACACATCACATACCTTTTTTGACTAGAGTAATCGGTTCCGAATACCGATTAAACACATATCACCACAATGAAGTGGCTAACGAGATATCGTAATCACATATATGTCATGGACCCGCATTAACATGCCGTCCCCCATGACTTGGGACTATTTATGGATGCCATAATAGATGTCAAACATAGGACATTCGTTCACGTAAACAAATATCATTTCAGAAATCATAACTTATCAAATCACATTTGGAACATAATTCATATGAACATATTTTTACAACAACATTACTCACAGTGGTCTCCCGTAAACAGTCAATCAATCCTCGGACGTTGACCTACAATCACAAAAGTACATAATGCAAACATATCTTATCATTACACGTGTTCACATGGCCGTCACGACTTAGCTCTCTTACTTTAACTGCATATTCATTCCATGTCACATAACTTGTTCATATTGCCCATATACTCGGATTCGACACATATTTCTAGTTCACTTTACATACATCGATTCTTAGCTCATGATTCTTCAATAACTCATAATTCATGTCTACATATGCTCAGAAATGGATGGAAATGAAATGCAGAACAGCTTGTCAAAATGCGCTAAAAATGGCCTGGTCGCTCGAGCGCAACATTGGTCGCTTGAGCAGACCAGCCTGTTTGAAAAAGTACTGGTTGGTCTCAATCCACGCTCGAGCGGTTCAACAAGATACAAAGGGTTTGCTCAAGCGCGACTTTGGTTGCTCGAGCGGAGCGCTTATGTCTGCAAAAATGCTGAGAGCTCACATTCTCCGCTCGAGCACAGGTTTCCTCGCTCGAGCGGACTGCGAAATTCTGGGTTTTCAAAAACAGAGTTTTGAGCTTCCAAATGCAATTTCAAAGGTAAACTTGTGCAAAGCTTGTTCAAAAACTTGGAAAACTTATCCATAAACATGGATATATGATCATTTACACACCCTTATCTCAAAACTCATGGATTTAGCCAAAATTGAGCTCAAAGCTCCATGCATAAGAGAAATCCTTTTCAATACATGAATTCAAACTTTAAAACATGATGAATTATACATGCATGTGCCAAATAATTTATGATAATAACTTAGATGCTCAAGATTAACTCACATGGCAAGACTCTTCATGTTTATGCATGTATGTAAAATTTCTTCTCCTAATTCTCCTCTAAGACTATATGAACATGGAATTCACTCTCAGAACTTGGTAAAATATAAATGCATGTGTATTTCATGCTCCAAATTCAACACAATAATGAAGCTCATGATCAAGATGGTGACTTAACACTTATGCATGCTTGCATGTATGAGTTACAACCAAATTCTTCATTCAAAGCTCAATTTACACATCTAAACACATAATCTTCAAGTTGATAACTTAGATTCATAAATTGGGGGTTGAATTCTTACCTAGAATCTTTAAACACACTTGTTCTTACACAATCTTGATGAGTTCAACACAAAACCTTCAATTCCTCTTCAATCTCTTTCTTTCTCTCTCTAAAATGAGAGTTTCTCTCTCGACAATGTAAATCTCAGATTTTGGGAGCTCCAAGTATTGAAGAAATGAGCTTAAGAATGAGCTTAGAGAGCCATATATAGTCATGATGCCATAATACATTAATTAGAACATAAGGCAATCAGATTGAATCAATTTTTAATAAAATTCGCCATATGGTTCTAAAAATTCCGAATAACATATTCATGTAACCAATTCCGATTTTGGATGCCGATAAGGCTTTCAATTTTCATATTAAAGCAGAATTCCAGACAGATATTTCTACAAGTAACAGATAAAAAGCCAAAAATCATGCAAAATACATAATAAACACATAATTTATTTTATCCACTTAATTAACATCCTTAATTACGGATTAGTAGCTAATTGCGAATCGGGGTTGTTACACCTCCAAAGTCGTTGGAGCCTAGCCTCAAAAAGCTCAAACTGGTGGCATTGGGCAGTGAGCTAAGAAAATTCAAGTCACCAGCTTCCCCTATTCCAAGATGATTGTATTCAAAGTTGAACCACCAAAGATTGTGCATCATTCCCAAAGGAGGCACTCTTCCTTTTAATTTATTTTCTCTCAATTCAAGGTTATATAGGTTGGTTGCATTTGATATTGAAATAGGAATAGATCCAGTAAACAAGTTACTTGTAACTGAAAACCATTGAAGAGTTGGAAAAGAAATTCCAAGATCTAAGGGAGTCTCCCTTGAACTTGGTTCATTGCTATATCAAAAAATGTGATGGAAGAGAGATTAAAGATTGAGGAAGGAATAGTACCAACCAACTTGTTCTCCCCCAATGCAAGAAAGTTTAAGTTTGGCAATCGGCCCAGGGTTTCAGGTATACTCCCATTGATATTATTGACATGTGCAAAGAATTCAATAAGGGACGACAGATTCCTAAAAGTATAAGGAAGGCCACATATTAGATTGTTTATTCCAATGTACAACCGATCGAGCTTAGACAGAGAACCAAGCTCCACGGGAATTTTCCCAGCTAGACTATTGCCTGAAAGCTCAAGGACAACAAGGTTAGAGCAAGCAGATATATTGGTGGGAATTTCACCACCAATAGAATTATTACCTAGCGCCAAAATTTGCAATCTCCGTAGATGGCCAAATTCAGGGAGGACTTGATGAGTGAAGCTATTGTTACGCAAGAATAGTTTCCTAAGAAAGCTCAGATTTCCAATGTGAGGCGAAATTGAGCCTGTCAATTTTTGATGATCCAGTTTCAACTTAGTCACCGTCTGGTGTCGTCGGCCACATGTTATGCTAGCCCATTGACACAAGTGGATGGATTCATTCCACGAGTTTAGAGCCCCGAAGGGATCGCCAGTTATTTCAGCCTTGAATGCGAGCAAGACTAGCCGATCCGTCTCATTCCCGGCTACATGAACATGATGAAGATGAGTACTAAAGCCTGAACCACCCAAACACGAACACCCCATGAGAACAAAAACAAAAACAACAACAACATGCATGAACTGAAACAGAGTCCATGACATTGACGACACTAATATTAAACCCATATGAGGATTGGATACTCTCATTGAATTTTAGAAAGCATCCATCCCTATATATGAAGCACGAATACCTGCGAACGAAAATTTTGGCCTCGCTAAAATTACCGCATTGCCCCTTTGCTTATATCATAATCACCATCTCTCATCATAATCATCATTCCATATGCAATGGTCTCATTGTACATCATACATCATCATACATTAGTTTTATGGCAAATTACTAACACTCCCCTCGAGGTTTGACTAAAATACAAATTCCCTTCCTGAGATTTGAGAAATTACATCCCCCCTGAGGTTTATATTTACATAACAAATTGCTCCCTCATTTGTTATGCAAATATAAACCTCAGGAAGCAATTTGTAATTTCGCAAATCTCAGGGGGAATCCGTGTTTTAGTCAAACCTCGAGGGGGGTGTTGGTAATTTGCCCTTAGTTTTATCAAAATTACTTAGCCACTTTTTTATATTATATATATATTTTTTATTAATAAGTTAAAAGTTCAAAAAATGTACAGTTAATCAGATATTTTTGATATAATTATACTAATATGTTTTAAAATTTTAACTTACATAATACTTAGGCTATTTTTTATCATCTCATCACCAATAATTTGTTATCATCAATAATTCGATAATTGTATGAATAAAAAAAATAATTTTATCATATTATCTTTGTTTATTTCATTATCTACCTACTATTGACATTACTTTTGATTGCTTTAACCATACAGAAAGGAAGATTAATATAATTATGTAAAAAATGTGAGGCTAATTATATTTAATTTAATTATGTTAAAAGTGTGACATTATATTTTTTCTAAACCTCAAGAGTAGTGAATGTCATATCCCTATTCCGTAATATGTTAATTGGTCCTTAACATGAATGTGATTACGTGTTTAATATGATTTTGTGTGCCATTATGTGAAAATATGTGGTTTTGAATTTCTATCTGTTCACCGTAGGAATATTTGTTTGATTGTCTGCTTTGGAAATTAAATTGAAGGCCTTATCGGTTACGGAAACTGAAATTGACTACGCCATTGTGAGTGGCATAATTTTTAGAGCCTACGGTGAAATTTAATTGGAAATTGATTCAGATCAGAATTAATTGATTTAATTGATGAATTAGTGCCCAATTATTTATTATTATTAAATTGGAATTTGTGGGATTTGTTGTATTAAGGCACTACACCCTCAAATTCTCTCTTTAGCTTCATTTTGGCTGATTCTAACCTTAAGAGAGAGAGAGAGAGAGGGCCGGCTAGAGAGGGAGAGGGTTGAAGTTGATCATTGAAGCTTGAATATTTGAAGGCCAACTCTAGATTTGACCATAGATTGGAAGAATTGAGCCTCTAGGTAAGTGAATTCATGAGTTTAATGTTGTAAATTGTGAATTCAAGTTTGATTAATGGTCAAGAACATGAATTAGTTTGATTATAAGGAAATTGAGTTGTGTTTGTTGAATTTAAAGTCAATAGATGCATGCATGTAAGAAATTACTATGAATTTCCATATTTGAGCACAATACGTATGATCCATGTTGAATTTTTGGTTTAAGTCCATATATTTGATCACCTCTTCACCAATTAAGTTGAGGATATTGTGTATATTCCACATGCAAGTGCAAATCATGGAAGTATGAACCTTGAATGTTTGAATTTAGTGTGTTGGTGATAAGTTTGAGTCAATTTGGGACATGCATGTGTTTGATTCATGAAATTGAGCTTTATTAGGTTGTAATTTGGGGTTTATACCATGTTAGTACAAGTGTATTTGAAGTTTGAGCTATTGCATGCAAGAAATGTTGGATGGAATGTCAAGTTGAAGCTCAAGAACATAGCTGGAAAATCTAGAAATTTTGGTGTCCGCTCGAGCGGGGAAACCTCCGCTCGAGCATGAAATACGGGCTCCCAGCATTTTCTTGCAGACATGACTCCCGCTCGAGCGGGGAAGTTCACGCTCGAGCGGGGAGCCATGTAGAGAGGCCTTCCGCTCGAGCACCAGGATGCACGCTCGAGCGTGAATTTGACATAGCCAGTACTTTTGCAGGCCTCTTGGGTCCACTCGAGCGGGGACCCTATTTTCTGAAATTTTGTTTATGCATTCTATGTTTCGTTTTCCGTCCTCTTTCACTTGTATGCTCTCTTAGGCATGCATTGAGTATTGTAAATGAGTTAAAGAGATAAGAATGAAGCCTAAAGAGGAATATGTGAATTAAGGAACGGATTGAATCGTTTGTGACCCGTATGTGCTATGTGAAGTGTAGGGTCAAGCTCCAGGGCAAACCAACCAACCGATCACTGTGAGTAATATCGATATTTGAAACTTGTCATTTGTCCAATTGCTTATTTCCTTATAAGCCTTATAAGTTTGCTAGTTTGAATTATGGACAAAAGTTTGACATGAATGAATGGGCCAGAGGCTAGTCTGACATGAAAGAATGAATGGGCCAGAGGCTAGTCTGACATGAAAGTTTGAATGGGCCAAAGGCCAGTCTGACATGAATGAATGGGCCAGAGGCCAGTCTAACATGAATGAATGGGCCAGAGGCCAATTTGACATGAAGGAATGGGCCAGAGGCCAGTCTGACATGAAAGTTTGAATGGGCCAAAGGCCAATTTGACATGAATGAATGGGCCAGAGGCCAATTTGACATGAAAGTCTGAATGGGCCAAAGGCCGGTTTGACAAATGAAAGATGAATGGGCCAAAGGCCAGTATGTTTGAAACCACAGTCACTTGACTTAAATTGTGTATATATATGTTAAATAGAAATATGAATCGGGCCCAAGGCCGTTTGAAGTATGTTGTTCTACATATCGTTTGTATAATTGCTTTATTTGATATTATTCACTGGGCTATCGCTCACGCTCATTCATGTGTTTGTAGGTGAGCCAAGAAAAGTCCAGACCCAGCCCCAGTGATGTCTGTGTGGAACAGCAAAGGTTTCGAAGAGTCAGCCCTTGCGTCTCACGCATGAGACTCGTCTTCGCCTTTTTGTCATTTTGTTTTATGTTGTCATGTTGGCGAAGTCTTTGATTATGTCTGTGTATAGTTTTCATGGGTTGGCTTAGATTTGGATGATCCTGTCTGTACAGAACTTTATGCTATTGTGTTTCTATTGTGAGTTATTAATGTACATGGGTATGGTTTGTTATGACGTGCCATGTAAGCACAGCTCTATGGACAAAGTTTTTTGAAATTGCTTCCGTTTGGCCCCTTCACTCTGATGACTTATGTCTGATTTGGTTTGAGGCCGTAGGTAATCTCGTAATTACTGGCCGGTTATGGCCTTAACCCAAAGGGGCGGGTTCGGGTCGTGACAGTGAATGTAATGGGTATACTTCCTAATACTTTATTCTTTAGACTCCATTCTAGGCTCATAATAAAGATTGTCTGTGCAAAAAATCAGTTTCATCGATGAATACATAAACAAATTTTTTTTATAGAATGAAAGGTTTAAATTTAAATTCACAATTACTGTCCATTTTAAGAGATAGGGGTGTTGTGTAGCATAATATTTCTCAAAATAAGTATTGGTAATAGTATTATAAGGCAAAATAACTAAAATTAATAAATACATAACTATAAGGCTACGCTTAGAATTTTTTTGAATGTGTTTGGTTTCTTTCATGTTGGGGATTTAATTTGAGAGAGTATTTTGGGCTTAGGGGGCCCATTGTGAGCCAAATCTCTGTGATCCAAATTGTTTACTTTTTAGTACTCATTGATATGAATATTTATATAAAAAATCAAGATGATTGGATTTCGATAGTTATATGTTTGAATCCCATTTATGTTTGAATTTTTATGGTGTTAATTCTCTTTTAAAGTTTTTTTTTTCTTTGCCACAACTAGATTTTCTTTTTTTCTTCTCTTGGTTTAGATAGTACTTATATTTATAGTTTACATTGATTTCTTTACCTTATCTTATGCTTTACATTTTTAATCCTTAAGTTAAAATTTAATATCAAAATTGGAGTTTTGACTCCTCTACTACAAATGGATATTTATTTAAATAATAAAAAAAGTTTTGAATAATTGTTTTAAATATTTTAAGAAAAAAATTCATTTTACTTATTTGTGGTTTAAGCCATGAGCACTTTATTCCTCTATGATTCAAATATTGTCAGAAAGTGTCTATATGATTTTGGACCTATAGCGATTCTGGTTTTAGACTCGACCCATTTGATATCCTGGACTCGGGTTTCATGACTCTGTATTGTTGTTCATGTCTTATTTCTCTTATACTTCCTTGAATTTGGCTATTGGATTGTTATGGTTGCGTTTGGGACAGATTGGTTGCTTAATTTCCAAACCTTTGTTGCCCAGTTTTTTGCTCCTTCGCTCGAGCGGCACTTCTTGCGCTCGAGCGGGCTTTGCAAACTCTCAGTATTTTTGCAGACCTGCAAAATACTGGAAGAGTGTATTCTATGCTCGAGCGGCATTTCCTACACTTGAGCGGGTGGGCACTCGAGCGACCAATCTTGAGCTCGAGTGATGTCCTTTGTCTGCAAAACTTCTGAAAGTGTATATTCTTCGCTCGAGCGTCACTTCTTGTGCTCGAGCGGAACGATGTGTCTGGCGCTCGAGCGTCACTTCTTATGCTCAAGCAGACTGTGCGTATATCAGTTCGTAAAAAGGTCATTTTACATCACTTTTTCACCTGTCTCTCTCTCTCTACTTTTCAGAAACCCTAGATCTAGAGTCTCTCTCTCTAACACTCACCTTCTCTCTGCATTTTCACCTAAATCTAGTGGTCTCTATACCCGTGTGCCTTTGTTAAAAAGGTAGTGCGCATCAAGAGCCCTCTTTTGGTCCGATTAAAGTTTGGTTTCGGCGTCTTTGAAGTTTCTCCATCTATTCATTTGGTCTTCTAAACTTGAAATAGGGATTTTCTACACTTTCATATGGTTGTTAGCTTAGTTATTTATTGTTGTGTAACAATAGTCGGATTTGAGAGTATTATGGACAAACCTAGGGTTTGGGTTTAAAATCAAAAGAGGGGTTTCTAAGTGAATGTGATATAGATGGTTATGGGATTTGAATATGAGGTTATCTTATGGCAAAATAGTTGATTTTGGCCTTTAGGTTGATATTTGGGAAAATGAAGTTTGCCCTAAAATGGTTCAAATATTTATTTTGTATAAATAAATGAAATTGGTGTTGTAAATATGAAATTGGATAAATATTGAAATAAACGGTGGAGTTGGATGTGTATATATCACCTCACATCCATGGAAATTTGAATAAATTATCTATCTTGAGATTGAATATTTGTTATGGGTTATCGGTGGAGGATAACTATGATTGTTGTAGAAATTGCATGAGGATTAAGTGAATTGAAACTAATCTTTTGTTAGTTGTCATTGAATATGACTATGTTTTAAATACATTGTATATGTATGATGTTTGGGAAGAGAAAAGGGGATGTACTCCATGTTTGGGAAGAGATAGGGGATGGACTCTATTGAAATTAAGTTGGCTGGAGTGTCCTGGATGAAAGTCCCGAAACCGCACGTATACATGGGTGCCGATTCCCTTGGATGAAACTTCCGTAAAATGGCAAATTGAAGTATTTGTGTGATTGTTGTGTTGATGAGAGAACCACTGAATTGTACTCTCAGTTGGAGTGTCTGGAAAATAATGGAACTGGCTCATGAATTGAAATGAAATGAATTAACTTGAAATGAATTGAAGAAAAATGGATTAAAATATAAAATTTGGTACTTTATGGTCATATAGAATATGAATGTTTTGTCACAGGTATTGTATATGCACAACGTACTTATACCTTTGTTAAGACTCGTATATTGTGTTAAATTATTTCTACTAGGCTTTGGCTCACCCAATTTGGAAAAAAATCATTTTCAGGTGTTGGTGTTATGCCTCCACCAAGGCAATAGCTTCGAGGGACTTTGGAGCAAGAGCTTTCTTTTGTATAGCCAAGGGCTTTATTTGTATTGAGCTAGTCTCATTTTTGTTGTAACCAAGCAATGACTTGGAAAGATGTAAGTCTTTAGGGTATATAAATATCTGTTTAGCTTTTATTCTTCTATATCATATGTAACATATGCTATAGATTCAGGATGAGTCATTATGAATGTATATTGCATGTGTCACCTTTTGTATACGAACTCTAATGAATGGAAGTATATTCCATATGAGTTGGGATTTATTGTATTTATTTGGGGCGTTACAGGACCAAAGTACAATTGTTAACTATAATTGCGAAATGACTATAATACCCTCAAACCCATCCCCCCCCCTCCATCCCCTCCCCTTTTTTTTTCCCCTTTTCTCTCATCTCACATACACATAATTTAATATTAATTCAATTAATCATAAATTCTTAATTATTTATTATAATTCCTCTTTTTAATCTAATTTTAATTAGTTATATTTTAAATCAATCCTTAATTATTATTTATTTTATATTTTAAATTATCTTTAATTATATTTTATATTTTACATCAATCTTTAATTGTATTTAATTTCTATTATCATCTTAATCTCATTTTACGTTTGGAGAAAATGGTGGTAAGTATGTCTTTGTTAATTTCAATTTATATTTTCAGAAAATTAAGTCCGCTCTACAAAATAATGAGTGTGATACCCCTTTTATTAGTTGGATGGAAAAGTTAACGGTATCACTTTAGTCCAAAACTATATGGGGACTTTCTACTGATATTTGAATCATAAAAGAGACTTTCTAGCTATATTTGAATTAAAAAGTAGTAAAATACTCCAATCTCAAATCACAGGGGTAATATGAATTTTGGCCATGTTTTTAAATTTGTAAATGATTTCTAACTCAACAAATGAATATGTAAAAAAATTAACATTTAAAAAAAATGAGTTTGATTATTTATTTATTTATTTTTAATTTATATTTAAACTAATATTTTTTTTAATTTCAAATTGATTTTTTCAATTGAGTTGTGACCAATAGTTTTTACTCCTAAATTTTGAATGTTTAAAAGACCTTACAAATAGAATTTCTTTTAAAACAAAAAAAAAAAAAAAAAATTGATGTTTAGTTTGGAAATAGACTATTTTAGTAATTTTTTGACAAAAATATGAGGTGAAAAAATTAGTATATTTAGAATGATTTTTAACTTTTTAGGGGGAAAAAAAAGTGTAAAAAATGGAGAGAAAAAAAAATCTTTTACTTTTGTATAATTCTTTGGCTTTTAACATTTTTAGTGATGTTTTTGAATTTTTAACAATTTTTTGTTACAAAAATAAATAAAATAAATGATCAATAAAAAAATATATCTAATTGTCTCACTCACTTATTTTAAATTATACATTTTTGTAGTGGGCATCGCACAAGACATCCATTAGTAGTATATGGAAAAAGGTTGAGAGCCCTTTTTAGAAACTCCCACCACCCTCAATGTATTGTGATTAGCCAGTTTTTTGTTTTGTTTTTTTTTTTTTGTTTTGTTTTTGTTTTTGTTTTTTTTTTTCCCCTATCTTTGGTTGATATGTGTGTAGGGAGATTATGGGGGTAAAAAAAAAAGGTGGTTTGTATCATTTCTGGTAGTATATAACATTGTCTTCAGTGTTACCATTATATTGACAAGAGTCTATGTCAAACTTATGGGATCAGTAAACAGAGTATTTGAATTAGGAAAATGCTAACAAGTAAAAAAATACTAATCTATATCTATGTCTATCTATATATTATATAAAGAAAAGGGAATTTTTAATGAGAAGGCTTATGAGAACTCCGAAGTCTTATTCCACAATTGTTAATTTTTGTGATTTTAAAAATATTTAAAAATAATTCTATTGGCTAACAAAGTAATTATAAATTAAAAAATAAATAAAAAACCACCTAAGATTTTGAATTACAAGTTTCCAAAATCTCTCCCTCCAATATTTCTCTCTTTCCTAAATCTCATCTTATAACAAAATAACTATACATTAAAAAAAACACAAATCTCATCTCATAATAAAATAATTATATATATTTTTAAAAAAATTATAGATTAAAAAGAACGTAAAACCACAATTGCTAATTTATATAATCTTAAAAATATTTAAAAATAGTACTATTCGCTAACAAAGTAGATTAAAAAAAAAAAACAAAAAATTTTGAATTTCAAGTTCCTAAAATATCTCCCCCCCCCCCCAAAAAAAAAAAATATACATTTAAAAAAAAAAAACAAATCTCATCTCATAACAAAGTAATTATATATTTATTAAAAAAAAATTATTGATTAAAAAGAACGTAAAACCACAATTGCTAATTTTTATAATTTTAAAAATATTTAAAAATAGTACTATTGGCTAACAAAGTAACTATATATTAAATAAATAAAAAAACCTAAAATTGCTAATTTTTGTGATTTTAAAAATATTTAAAAATAATACAATTAGCTAACAAAGTAACTACAGAATTTTTTTTTTAAAAAAAAAAAAAATTGAATTACAAGTTCCAAAAATCTCTCCCCTAATATTTATCTTTTTCCTCAATCTCATAATCTATCTATCTATGCCATATATTATACCAAAATGACTTTTCATGTTAAAGGTCCTAAGTATTTCAAAACCTTAAACCTAATTGTTTGAATTTTTTATTTTTATAAAAAATTAAAACATTTATTGGCTATTCCAAGGACATAAATATTAACCTTTAAAATTATTTAATACAAAGATATTGCCAGTAAAAAGAAAGAAAAAAAAGAAAAAAAACACACAATTCTCAATCTCCCTCTTCCTCTCAAAATAAATTAACCTTTATTTAAAAAGAATATAAATCTCATACAATTTTCTTTCTCCTAAAATAAATCTAATAAAAATGAAACTCTCTCACCTTCTATAAAATGTATACTATTAATATCTTTCACAACTAGTCTGATCTATATAAACATAAAATTTAGCTTAAACTAAAATAAAAATTAAACTTTATATCTAAATTCTCTCTCTATCCATAATTAAACACAATTTTATTCTCAAATAAATTTAAACATATCTATACTATGTATATATATATATATTTTTTTTTTAAAAAAAATCACATAATTTATTATTTTTTTTATAATGATTCTATGATTTATAATTTAGAAAAAGAAAAATGAAAAAAATTTATTCTGGTGCACTTTTTCTCTAACCAATTCTTTCTTCTATCTAAAAATCCTAGCCATCGTACATTATACTTTTTCCAAGCTATTCATGTCTTCCTCGCCTTATAAATATTATATTCATGAAACGATGAAACTCATTATTTTTAACTTTCTTTTTATGAGACAATTTGGAGGTTAGTTTGTGTTTAATCTATTGTATTATTTAAACAGACTCTTTTATCCTTTAGGTATACCATTTTTTCTTCTTAATTATTTATTTTTTTTTATCTATGACCATTTTTTTGTTTTTGTATTTCATATTTTGTGTGTCATTTCTCCATCCTCTCTACCAACTATTATCTGTTTTTTGAATGGCAGCACGTGGCAAAGGTGACGCCGAAGTGTCAACCTAGGTACCACGCGGCCTGGTCATGTTGTCGAGATGATCTCGGCAAGGCCAAGGTTATCTACGGAGATACCAGAATTTGAGATAAGCAAATAAGGAGCAAGAGTCCTAGAACATGGGAGGATCTCACTCTGGATAAAGATAAGGCTCAAAAGGAGTTTATCTTTATCTAAAGGAGGGTCTAGGATGAGCATTGAGCCTAAATCTATTGAAGTGAGGCTTCTAAAAGGATCAGGTCACTACTGGTTATAAAAGCAAGGCACCCTCGTGGGTCAGAGTTAAGTTCTTTCTTGTTTGTCTATCTTTGAGAGATATTGATTACTGACTTGATCATCGGAGTGCCCCGAGTGGACGAACCACCGCCAGATTCTCATCTTCTTGTTGTAGGTTGTTGGGCTTAATCTATTCTGCCGGTGCTCTCCGGCTGAGTTCCCCGTTTAGTTGTGTGGTCAAAAATCAACACCCACAATTTGGCGCCATCTGTGGGAACTTAAGGAGAATAGGTGGCCAACAACGGGTATGAAGAAAAGATTGGGGATGACATCCATACTGAGAGTGGTGAACATGCAGATCCTAACGTTGGGAAAGAAAACCGCGATGAAGGAGCACAAGATCGAATCCTGTGACTAAGGACGTCGGCAAAGAGGGTAATGCCCTGAAGAAGGGAAGCCGAGATGAGTACTACAACGAAAGCGATCTCCAGGTATGGAAGGATAGATGCCTGAGAAGGGATGGCAAACAAGTTGGTAGACCTACAATCAGTTGTCAATTGCATGATGCAAAACAACGTAATGCAACCACTATTCCCGTTGCAGGATACACCGATACTAGCGGCCAAGACCGACACCCAAAAAGAGGGGCAGAAAACAGTCCTAGTAGTCCTGCAGCATATCAAGGAAAAGGAGCGTTCACATCAGCCTTCACGAAATGTCGGGCGAGTAGAGTCAGTAAGAGGTGAGTCGCAGAGGATAGCACGAACCAAGGGGACCTATGTCAAGGAACCTCGACATATCTTGGGGAAGGGCCTTTGCATCGAGACAGTGAATAAAAAGAAGTCCAAGAGGACGTATAATGACGCCGAGAGTAGTGCGCCAAAAAGGCTCAACTCTGTCGATAGCCGAGCTCTCGGCCGAACGAAAGAGGATCTCAGAGACTACCTGCAGAGGAAGCGACATAACGCCAAGGTGACATCCCCCGACAAGCCATGAACGCCGTTCTCAATGGAGTTGGATAGGTTTGAAGCCCCAAAGAGATTTCAAATGCTGAGGTTTCAGATTTATGATGGTAAGTCTGATCCGAATTTTCATGTCAGTTTATATTTGAATTCAATGGCTTTGTATAGTGGGAATGAGCAGCTGTTATGCAAAATGTTCCCCTCATCCTTTGGGGAAATCGCATCGGATTGGTTTCACAGGTTGTCAAAAGGAACTGTGAAGAGTTGTGAAGGCCTGATCGAGATGTTTGAGGCCAAGTTCATTACAAACAAGTTGCAGCCACTGAGGGTTGACTCCCTGTTGGCTTTGAACATTAGCGAGGGTGAAAGCCTCAAGGCTTATGCCAAGAGATATTATGAGGTGTTCAACTGAATTCCTGCTTACAACCAGGAGCTGGCGGTGGTGTCTTTTAAAAACGGCCTAGATGATGAATGCCCCCTACGAAAGTCACTGGAAAAAACTCTGCCAAAGAGTATGGAGGAGCTCATGGCACGAATCGAGAAGTATACCGGAGCAGAAGAAGACACACAAGGAATGAAGACACTAAAGCAGGAGAAGAGAAATGGCTCGCCGAAGCGAGGCTGAGGTAACACTGGCTTTAACAAGTAGGAGACTCGACTGAGGGCTGCACAAGCAGTCACCACTGTATTCAGGATCCCGGTCTACAAAGTTTTGGAAAGGATCAAGAACCAATCGTATTACAGAGCGTCGGAGAAGATCCCTGGAGAGTTTATGGGAAAGAGCCTTGGGAAGCATTGTGCTTATCATAATAAGGATGGGCACTTGACTCAGGGATGTAGGGCTCTGAAGATGCACTTGGAGGATCTGGTCAGACAGGGTCACCTGCGAGACTTAGTGGATGAGGCCAGGACAAGGGAAGAGCAAGCAAGGCTGCCCCAGGCACAGGTAGCACCACTTCCACCACCCCCACCACAGCAAGCAGATGGGCCTCGGGTGATTAATGTGATTTACTTGAAGGTCAATGAGAATGAGGTACGTGGGGAGACTCAGAGAGTGAGGCACCTGCATCATGTGTGTCAGGTCCAGCAAAAAATGCCTAAGACAAATGAGTACCAGGGACCAATGGTTTCTTTTACTGAGGCAGACTTGGATATGGTGCAGCATCCACACAACGATGCCCTAGTGATAACTTTGAAGATTTGGGAGTGCCAGGTTAGGCGCATACTACTTGATCAAGACAGCTCTTGTGATATCATGTATGTTAGATGTTACAAGGAGCTCGGCCTTCACCCAGACGATCTAGAACAATCCAACAGCTCGATGGTTGGATTCAATGGAACGCCGACATGGCCTCTAGGGGCCACGACTTTGGTAGGCTCCAGAAAGGTAAGCACAGAGTTTACAGTAATTGACACTCCTTCTCCTTACAATGTTATCTTGGGAAGACTGTGGTTGCATGCAATGAGGGTTGTTCCCTCAACACTGCACACCAACTATTGTGGTTCGCAACCGAACATGGGATTGAGGAGGTCAGAGGGGATCAAGTGCAGGCCAAAAATTGCTCTATGGCCGCAATGAAGTCCACCTGCAATGTGCGAGAAGCAGAGACAGCAAAAATTGAAGACGAGGACATGGAGGTCCTAGATGATGTCGACAAAAAACTAGCCAACAAGAGTGAAGAAGCTTTGAAGAAGATTATAGTCCAAGAGAATAATGGAAAGCGCTTCTTTCTTGTCAGCTCAGGCTTAGCCGAGGAGGAGGAAAGGGAGTTGAAGGCTTTCTTGCGAGAAAATATAGAAGTGTTTGCCTAGACGCCCTATGAAATACCATGCATTGACCCCGAGGTCACTTGCCATAAGCTCAACGTAGACAGGTCGGCAAAACCTGTCATCCAGCGAGTAAGGGGGACGACATTAATATATGTGGAGGCAGTCGATGAGGAAGTGGACAAGCTGCTGGAAGCCCAGGCCATCCGAGAAGTGCACTACCCGGCCTGGCTTTCCAACACAATGGTAGTAAAAAAGAAGAACGACAAGTGGAGGGTCTGCATAGACTTCACCATCCTAAATAAGGCTTGCCCCAATGACAGTTTTCCACTGCCCAAAATTGATCAGTTAGTAGATTCCACTTCAGGGCATAGGAGGATGAGTTTCCTGGACACATACAGAGGCTACCACCAGATAGCAATGTATGCCCTAGATAAAGAGAAGACGACATTCATTACTCTGAAAGGACTCTATTGTTACAGAGTGATGCCTTTTAGGTTAAAGAACACAGGAGCAACCTACCAGAGGTTAGTGACCAAGATGTTTAAAAATTTGATTAGGAAGACAGTAGAGGTCTACATCGATGATATGGTCGTGAAGACCAAAGAGCCTGGGAACCATCTGGCCGATTTACAGGCAATTTTTAATATCCTGAAAGCATATCGGCTTCGGCTTAATGCCTCTAAATGTGCATTTGGAGTCAGATCCGGTAAGTTCCTGGGATACTTGGTCACCAGAAAGGGCATTGAGGCAAGCCTAGATCAGATCAAGGCCATCATTGACTTAAAGAGCCTGACATCCGCCAAGCAAGTCCAGATTTTGACCGGCAGGGCAACAGCCTTGAATAGATTTATTAGCCGAAGTTCTGATAAGTGCAAGCCATTTTTTTCAATTGTTAAAGAAGGCAATAGATTTTTTGTGGACAGAAGAGTGCAAAGTCGCCTTGGCCGACTTGAAAAGGTACCTGACAACAGGTCTAGTTTTGTCGACTACAACACCTAGAGAAGAGCTACTCCTATACTTGGCAGTTTTAGACCACGTAGTAAGTACAGTGGTAATTCGAGAAGATGAGGGAGAAAAAAAGGCAGTATACTATATGTGTAAAACTCTAGCAAGTGTAGAAACCAGGTACTTGCCCCTAGAAAAATTGACTTTGGCCTTGGTAATGGCCTCGAAAAAGTTGAATCATTATTTCCAAGCCCACAAGATTGTGGTGTTAACTGTGCATCCCCTGAAGTCCCTGTTGGAGCATGGAGATCTGACAGGAAGAATAGCCAGATGGGCAGTGGTGATGGGCCAATATGACTTGGAATTCAAGCCTACAACAGTAATCAAGGGCCAAGTTCTGGCCGACTTTGTGGCCGAGTTCACCCTCGGTGCATCCCACGTCGGGCTTTGGTGCGCCGCGGCTTAAGGTGTGTAGGGGAGCAGGAAGAAACCCAGCTGGGACCAAAAAACCCCACAGCAATAGCGCAGAAGAAGGTAAAGAAACCAAAACCCTACGACATCTACATCGGCGACTCATTCCGCTTGTTTGTTGATAGAAGTTCAAATCGTCAAGGGGTAGGGGTAGGAGTGGTTCTGGTGTTATCAAGGCCTCAAACAACGAAGCCGAGTATGAGGCACTAATTGCTAGACTAAGGCTAGCACCATCAATGAAAGCCGATGAGGTGGTAGTCTTCTGTGACTCCCAGCTCATTGTGAATCAAGCAACGGGCGAGTATGCAACCCGAGACAAAAGGATGATAGCCTATGTCAAAGAGGTTGTCAAGCTGCTCACACTGTTCTAGGATTGCAGCCAACAACATGTTAGCTGAGATGACAACAGTCATGCCGATGCCTTGGCTAACCTGGCTAGCGCAAAGTCAAGTGAGGCAAGGACAATAATAGTTGATTATTTGTCAAGCCCAAGTGTAGAGCCTCTGATAACGGAGTACGAAGCAATGTGTGTGGAAATGAGTTCCAGCTGGATGGACGCCATAGTTGTATTCCTCAAAGAGGGCAGACTGCCAGACGACCAAAAGAAGGCACACAAAATCAAATTGAAGTTGGCCAGGTTCTGCTTGTCAGCAAAAGGCCATCTCTATAGAAGATCCTTCACCGGAACTCTACTACGGTGTGTGCACACCTCTCAGGTAGAGGACTTTTTATATGAAATCCATGAAGGAGTTTGTGGAAGTCATGTAGAGGGCAGGTCACTTGCCCATAGAGTCATATCCCAGGGATACTGGTGGCCCTATATGTAGAAGGATGCTGAAGCTTATGTGAGGAAGTGTGACAAATGTCAAAGGTTTGCACCTTTGGTACACCAGCCAACTGCTGATTTAAATCCAGTGTCTAGCCCGTGGCCGTTTGCCCAGTGAGGCATGGATCTTGTTGGGAAATTACCCTAGGCAACTGGACAAAGGAAGTTTTGCTGGTAGCAACTGACTACTTCACAAAGTGAGTAGAGGTTGAACCCCTTGCAAAGATTCAAGATATTGATGTGAAGAACTTCATCTAGAATAACATCATTACCAGATTTGGGATTCCAAGAGCTATTGTGGCAGACAATGGCACCCAGTTTGACAGTAAGCTAATCAAGAGTTTCAGTGCAAGGTACAAAATCAAAAACTATTACTCTACTCCTAGTTTCCTCCAGAGTAATGATCAGGCAAAAGCATCCAACAAGACTATCTTGGATGAGATCAAGAAGAGGCTGGAAGCAGCAAATGGCAAATGGCAAATGGGTGGAAGAGTTGCCCAATGTGCTCTGGGCATATCGGACTACGCCGAGAAGATCAACTGTGGAGTCTCCTTTTGCCATGACTTATGGCACTGAAGCAGTTATCCTACTGGAGGTCGGCATCCCTGGAATTAGAACCCAAGGAGTGGAGAATGGGACCAATGAGGCATTCCTGGCCTGAGATCTGGATCTGTTGGAATAAAGAAGGGAGAGAACAGCAATTCGGCTGGGGGCGTACCAGCAACAACTTGCTAGGACTTACAATAAGAAGGTCAACCCAAGAGATTTCAAGGTTGGGGACCTCATCCTGAGGAAAGTCGTCGGCAATAAGAGAGATCCCAGGGAGGGCAAGCTTGGCTCAAACTGGGAAGGGCCTTACAGAATCATCTCGGTTGCCGGCAATGGGGCATATCGGCTTGAAGACAGTGATGGCAAAGAGTTGCCAAGACCTTGGAACACTTGCAATTTAAAGTTTTTCTACCATTAGTTTTTGCTTTTCAGATTTATGTAACTAGCCAAAGTTTTAATAAAACACTAGCTTGATTTTATTTTTATTATTGTTAAAATCTGTGTGATAGGACTGAAATAGTCTTATGACGATGTTTCTGAATGAAACATGACGAATAACTTAGACTTATCATATGGTAGAGTTGAATTATACTTGCTATATGATAGAGTTGAACTAAGTTTGTGATGTTTCCGAATGAAACATGACGAATAGCTTAGACTTATTATATGGTAGAGTTGAATTATACTTGCTATATGATAGAGTTGAACTAAGTTTGCGATGTTTCTGATTGGAACATGACGAATAACTTAGACTTATCATATGGTAGAGTTGAATTATACTTGCCATATGATAGAGTTGAACTAAGTTTGCGATGTTTCCGATTGAAACATGATGAATAACTTAGACTTTCCATATGGTAGAGCGAACTACTTGTCGTATTGTAGAGTTGAACTAAGTTTGATATCGAGAAACCGTGGTAGACAACCTCGGCTAATATTTGTTTGAATCAGACCTTAGCAAGAATTGATGTCACCTACTTAATGAGAACATAAGTGCTACTTGGGTTCACATTAGGGGGCAGAGAGCAGGAATAAGGAATAAACTTGACACTTGTTGAAATTTTAGAAAAATTTACAAGTTGGAGAAGCAGGAATGGGCTTGACACTTGTTGAAATTTAAAAACAATTTACAAGTCAAAGTTCGCTGAGGTACCCACATAAGGGATATCCGAGATATTTATTTCCTGAGGTAACCAACCTGCTTGTCAAGCTTGGCAACGTTGGAGGGGTGAAGCCTTGGTAGAAAACAGCAAGCAAGGAAGCAATACCTAATTGAATAATTTGTAGTAAAGAAACAACACTTGTGATGAAATATTTTTAAGTGTTGGCCAAGAAAAATAGTCAAGGTTTATATCCGAGGTGAAACTTGTCCGAAGTATTCTAACCCGAAGTGATCACACAAAGAAAGTTGTAGAAGTGCAAAAAAAAATTCTAAGTAGGGAAAGCATACGAAGATAGTGAAAGCTTAAAGAAACAAGCGCACATTCAACACTTAGAAGAAAAGAAGGCATGCATTCAAAGAAAACTTGTTCAAATTGCAGACAAAAAAGCACTTCAGCCTGGCATAAGAGATCACTTGTCTAGATACAGAAGAAGGCACATCGGCCAAACAAAAGCAAGCATTGTTCACAGGCAAACAGATTACAAGTATTGAAAAGAAAAGTTCAAAGAAAAGATTACATCAACTAAAACAAAATATCCTAAGTACTACAAGCATTAGGGTTGATCTCCGATTGCTCAACCTCGGCTGTTGGCATTGAGTCGGCCTCGATTGGCAGTATGGTTTCCTTCTCCGCGCAATCTCGGTGTCTATTTCAAGTAAAGTTTGGTCCAAGCTCTTTTCAGCAGCCTAGACCTCAGCCTCAGAGGTTGTCCTTTTAGTGGAGGCACCCTTGGATACTTCATCTTCTTCCTCTTCTTGAGTCAAGTCCAGGACTTGATCATTCAGAGTGGCCGACTTGGCCCCAGCGGCAGCTTCCATCTCTTCATCAGCCTTTTCATCGGCTTCCTCCTCGTTAGACTCTTTGGGAGTCGGAGGGAAAGGTACTTAGAGTTGGTTGATATCTCAGAGGTCGGAGTCCATTGGGACAGATAATTTGTTCAGGGCTACAGTCCACCTGAGGTAGCAACCTCGGTTGCATGCCTGGTTGACTTGGGCCTTATATGCATCACGAACAGCGGCTTACCCTTCTGAGAATGCCTTCTCATCGGCCACCTTGATCTCGGCTTCCTTGGTCGCCAAGGCCTCTTCAAGCTCAGCCTCGGCTTTGGAAATTTTTGCTTCGACCTCTTTTGTCTCGGCTCTGAGAACCTCGACTACTGTTTCAGCTGCCTTAGCCTTTTCCTCGACCTGATCTTAAGCTCGCCTGGCGGCCTTGGCCTAATCCAACAGAACTTTGATCTTGGCCTCGGCATTATCGAGGGAGGAGAGGTAGCTGTAGCTCGACTTTCTTCGCGCCCCCTTTGGAAGAGCTTAAATTGGTCCTATAGTTCAGACTCCTATCACGGTTCTGAATATAATTTCACAAAGTGCAATGTGAAACTGATAAACACCAAAGAGTCCAATTCGGCAAATCATTTTGAAAAATCAGATTTTGAATCAAATAATGCCAAAACTGGACTACTTTTCTAGATTACAGAGTCGCCACCTACATATTTTATTTTGGGGAAATTTAGGAAACCCTGACTTGTGCCAAATGCCACATGTCCGTCATCACCAAAGTTGCCTCGGCTCGGGAACTTGGGTAGGAGAGGGGAAGGTCCTAAAATGAGCACCTGTAGACTCGACTTTCTTCACGCACCCCTCCTTTCGGAGAGGCGCGAATTGGTCCTACAGTTCGGACTCCTGTCACGGTTTTGAATCTAACCTCACAAAGTGCAATGTGAGACTAATAAACACCAAAGAGTCTAATTCGGCAAATCATTTTGGAAAATCAGATTTTGAATCAAATAATGCCAAAACTGGACTACTTTGCCAGATTACAGAGTCGCCACCTAAATATTTTATTTTTGGGAAATTTAGGAAACCCTGACTCGTGCCAAAGGCCACGTGTCCGTCATCACCAAAGTTGCCTCGGCTCGGGAACTTGGGTACGAGAGGGAAAGGTCATTAAATGAGCCCCCCCGCTCGCCCGATCAAAGGATCGACCTCTACTAATCATGATATGTTGTTTTATAAACCTCATGTGTTCTTTTCCGGTTATTAGCTAACTTTACTACGTGACGCACACAAGCAAGTACAGACTAAGTCACGAGAATTAGAACGAATTCGACTCATGTCTACTTTTGAAAATGGTTTGAAAGTGCCACTCGCAAGTGGGCTAAAGCGCAGATTTGCCACCCTCAAGTGGGCTTAAAAATATGATTTGCCATTTTACAAAGTGGGCTTAAAACTTACAATCATCGAATTGTTCCAATTCAAGTAACAAAGCTTTCATCCACATGCATTCATGTAGTTAATCACTTAAGCAAATAGTCTCATGGCAAGCATGCTATCATGGCAACACTCACACTCATGCAAGTATGCTAAAGCGTAAAACTTACAATGTACTCCAAGTCAAAACAAACAGCTAGTTAGAAACAATACATGGTCCTATCTATGTTAAGATGCCTAATGCAACACATGCAATATGCATTTAATAGGCTCGGCTATCTAAGATGGCATATGAATGCAATGATTTGATACATGTATTCAAATAAGTATTGAAATACGATGCAGTTTGAATGATGCGCCGAGCCCGGTGCATGCAATACAAATGAATGATGCAAACATGCAAACCATAAGGTATGCTAATCAAAACGTGACCCTAAACTAACCATCGAAAGCGGTTAAGTAAAAGGGAGAAAGAAGTGGGGTTGGAAGACATGCACACACACACGCACGCTTATTACAACATTGCGCTCTCTCGAAGGAGGGTCCAAATAAATAAGCTAAGCTACACAAAACTAAGCTAATTATTACAAAACAACTAATTAACTATTCTAGCTAATTAATTATGAACCAAATTGAATAACTAGCTATGGTAAGCTAATTAAAATATTACAACGATTGAATCAAATAATTAGCTACGCTAACTAATTGAAACAATTAAATGGCCTCGAGGGCGAGGGACGCATGCATGCTCGGTTGGCTTCGTTCAAAAAATCTATCGCCTTGCCTTTGGATGCCTCTGTTTGCACTTTGTTTTGATCTCTCAACATTACACCAATTTCCAGACTGCTTCTGCTCCACCATGGGAACACTTTGAACAACTTTCCCACTGATGGCCGATCGGCTACCATAGGTGGCTGTCGGCCACTACTACTGGCCGGTCGGCCACTGTTTGTGGCTGTCAGCCACCCTTTCCCTAGAATTCTCTTTTTTGCTGCAATGGAAAGCAAACAGAGGCAAAGCAGTGTATTCTCACACAATATATGTACTATTAGTCTCCTTATCATTTCTCAAGCTCAAAGGAGTGTAATTCTTGGCTCTCAAGCCATCAATCAAGCATTTTCATGCATGATGGCCAAAGAGTCAAGCTTGTACAAAGTCAATGAATGCACAAATAAGACTCAAGGACCACCACCCTATCATGCATGATCAAGGGTGATGGCAACCAAGAAACGTGACATGTTTCATCACTTTGAGTATGAAACGTGCCATATTTCTTGTGTTTGGATTAACGTCCGATCCAAACACATGCAATGCGACATAAATGCTTATTTTGTTCATGTTTTACTTTGCTCATTTTGCTTACACATTTTACATTACCGATTAATCCTTTAATCGATTAAGTCCCATGCGAAAGTCCTCAAATTGTAGAGAGGTCAACCAAAGGATGGTTTAAGACATGAGAGAGCTCATTCCTTTGGCTAGGAGAAACACTCAAAAGAGGGTTAAAGCCATTGAGCACAAGCTCTATCTCAAGCTCAAACACAATCATAACGTTAACCAACCCTCAAAACAAATGGAAAAATGAAGAAATGGGGGAGGTTGCATACTTTTTTATGCTGAAATGGCATGCTAAAGACCTTAAATCATGCAAGCAACACATGCAAGACATGTCCAAAAGCTAAAAGCATTATACTAGTGAAGAGCATTACACTTGAGGCATGCAATATCAAGCTTAAATGACCAAACCAGCTCTGGATAAAGCTTAAACATGCCAAAACAGTGGCTAAATCATGCTGGAATTGAAGCACAAAAAGCTATAAAAACATGCTCATGTGTTGGCTTGCAAGCTAGGCTCAAAACACAACTCTCAAAAGCAATGAAAAAGTGAAGTATGTGAGAGTGTGACAAGGCAATATGCACTGAAATCATATATAAATGATGCTATATCATGTAATCAACACATGCACAACATGTTAGAGGCCTTAAAACACAAGGCTAGTGAAGGCATTTGCACTACAACCATGCAAGGCAAGGCTCATATGACCAAGACAGCTCAAAACAGAGCTAAAGCATACTAAATCAGTAGCAAAAACATACTGAGACCAAGTCTCAAAAGGTAGAAAAACATGCTCACATGCTAGGCCATCTACACATGCAAACAAGACACAAGGAGGGGAGGCCAACCCCTCCTATTTTGGACCTCAAAACATGGTTTTTGCCACTGAAATTCCCCTAGAATTCAGTGGTTAAAAGGCCAAAAAAAAGTTGTTTTGAAAGCTTTGAAAAATGACATAACACTTAGCAAACAAGCTACAAAAGAGGGTGGACCACCCCTAACTCCCAAAAGGCCTTAAACCACCATTTTTAAACCTTAACAATAGAGGTTTTTGTAGTTCAAAACTCAGGTCAAGACAGTGTAAAAAGATGGCCAAGTAATTGATTAAAACAAAGCTTAAAAGGGGTAAGCCTTATACCTTTGAAGCACAGCAACAAACAGCCCAAATTCTGAGCCAAAACCACCCTTCCAACAGTCCAAAATAGGTTCCAAGGGACCTCAGCCCAAAGATATGCAATTTGGTTAAGAATGTCTAGGCAAAGGAGAGGTGTATCTCTACTTCTATGCACAAAAGGGCAAGAGAGAGAGAAGTCTAGAGAGAGAGAAATCTAGAGAGAGAGATTTTTTAGAGAGAGAGGCTCCCAAAATTTGATAACCTTCCAATATGAGAGATATGGCCTCCATATATAGGAAAAAGCGAGCCTTGGGTCGAAATATCTGATTTAGAGACAGTTGGAGCATTTGGAAGACAGCTGGAGCAAAATATCTGCAAATTCTGAGCTTTCTGGACACTTTTGGTCGACCGACCGGCCACCATTGGTGGCTAACCAGCCACTAATGGTGGCCGAGTAGGGTCACTTCTGGCCGACCTATGGCCGGCAAGCTCCATTTGTGGCCAGCACACTCCACTAGTGGCCGACAGAAAAAACTGGTTCTGGCCCTGACTTCAAACAGGCATATCTCCTTCATCTGGACTCCTTTTCAGGTCATTCTTGAGCCTAAACTGAAGCCCCGGAAGTCTTCTTTCCAATGGTGGAAGCTCATATCAAAATTCTAAGTGTTCTAAGAGATATCCCTCTTTTAGTGAAGACTGCTTAGTTTCAATCCAAACCGGATCGATGCCCAACTTCAACCAACCATATCTCCCCCATCCGAACTCGGCTTTAGGAGATTCTTGAGTGAAAAATGAAGCCCCGGAAGTCCACTTTCCAATGGTGGTGGCCTCATAGCTGAAATCCAAGCGTACAAATGGATAGGCCTGATTTAGCGTGGGCCGCTCGACTCTCTCTTAACGATTCATGCCCATCTTCTTCCCCAACTAGGTTTCTTCCCTTTCCTTCTATTTTCTTCAACTCCAAACCTTTGAATAAGGTGTTTTGAAAGATTTTTCAAAGAGTTCACCTCTCTTTCATTCATTTCCACTTTGTCTTTGCTCGGTTTACCGAAAAGAGCAACATTTAACGAAATGCGAGCGTCAGAACATCGTAGGAACTTTGTTTCAAAAATGTTTTGAAAGAGAGGGTTTTAAGGTCTAAAATATTTTTGGTCAAAATAGTTTTGGTCCAAAAATGGGGTGTAAGGTTTGGATTTGACGCTCTCTTTGCCGAAGAAATCAAACCTTTGCACTGCACACCTTTCATCACCAAGTAAGTGATCAGTGGCGCCCAAGTCTTAAGGGTGGTCAAAAATGGGGTGTCTACAGTTGCCCCTCTTTGACAGAGCTTGAATTCATGAAGTGATGTGAGTGAATGTCAAAGCCTAGAGACGACCCATTTTTGAGAAGGCCGAAGACTTGGACAAACAAACAAAATATAGATGCAGTTGGTTGAACCCGAGGGTTGCCTACGTATCCATTTGCAAGGAATCAAACCAGCGTAGTTCAGGGACAAGATGCAAATGATACACAATATGACAAAACAAACGATATGCAATGCAACGAAACAATGCACATGATATACAATGTAATTGCATTATCAAACCACAAGCAGTGCAAAACCACACAAATATCATAAAGAGATAGAGATGCAAAATCAAACTACGTTTAACATAGAAAAGGTGCCGGAGCCCTCAAACCACAATTCTCTTAGTGGGATAGGCGTGTGCACATGCAGAACTATGTGTTTTGCAGAAAGAATACAAGTAATTGGGTGGTATGATATAAGTGAGGAATGATCTACTGTGGAAAGATCGTGATCCTAAATGCTGAATGCAACAAAACAAAGTACAATGTAGTAGATACAATGGATGCAGTGACTAAGGCGCGCGGCCAAACCACATTTTACCTAGAAAAGGTATGGACACAAAACAGACCACGTTTAACACAGAAAAGGTGCCGAAACCCTCATACCACAATTCTCTTAGTGGAATAGGCACGTACACATTATCACAGAACCATGCTTCAACGAATGAAATGTATGAGCACATGCCAGACTAAGCTTAACATGGAAAAGATGCAGGCGATAAAATGGATAATGCAGTAGATGCATGTAATAAATGCTATATGCAATGCAATAGACGTACTAGATAATGAAATGCGATTTAGTTGGGAAATGAAAGTACCTTATAGCGACAATTGGTGATGACTCACCTTATGCTGATGTGGGTATCCCTCTTCTGCATCTTGCGCTTCCAAACCACAGGTACTACTTTTCTCCCTGGCGATGGTCACAAATTTCCCTATTCTCCAACAGGGTGACAGACTAGGTTGGTTCAGTATCCAGAATTGAGGCATATACACGCTACCTCAACCTATGGGGCTGCCATACAGATTTCAAGCCGAGGATCCACCCCTGGGTATTTAAACCAGACTTTAGTCTCGGAAATTCCGAACCTTTGCGTTCTAGGCATCGGCCATTCGAACTCTAGTTTCCACCGTTTCAGTTGATCTCCTAGGAACTCACCGCAAACACAGGCAGGTGGCTATACCAAACCACCGGAAGTCGTTCGGGCTCGACAAACACCAAAGGAATTGTACCTTCAGAGGATTTAAGGTCTCCTAGACCAGAGGAGTGCACAAGACAATGCAATGCAGGGTGCACAAGACAGTGCGATGCAAATGTACAAAACAGTGCTATACAGGTGCACAAGACAGTGCGATGCAAGTGAATGCACAAAATAGTGCAATACAAGTGTGCACAAGATAGTGTGAGTGATACAAAAATACAATGTACACAAGACAGTGCGAGTGAGGGTGAATGCACAAAATAGAGGAGAACGCACAAGACAGTGCAATATGCAAAGTGCACAAAACAGTGCGATAAAAGGTGCACAAAACAGTGCAATGCAATGCACTAACAAGTGCAGGTAAGGTGCGCAAAACAGCGCGAGCTATGCACTAACAAGGGCAGGAAAGGCGCGCAAAATAGCGCGAGCAATGCACTAAAAAGTGCAGGTAAGGTGCGCAAAACAACGCGATCAATGCACTAACAAGTGCAGGTAAGGCGCGCAAAATAGCGCGAGCAATGCACTAACAAGTGCAGGTAAGGTGCGCAAAACAGCACGATCAATGCACTAACAAGTGCAGGTAAGGCACGCAAAACAGCGCGATAGAACGCATGTTCTATACAAGTATGGGAGCATGTAAGGAAATGCACAAGATAGTGCGATGCGCAAGAAAGCGCGAGTGTAAATTCAAATGCATAAGAAAGTGCGAGTGTGAACTGCACAAAAAAGTGCGATGTGCAAGAAAGCACGAGTGTAAACTGCACAAAAAAGTGCAATGCGCAAGAAAGCGCGAGTGTAAATGCAGGATTTTAAGGTCTCCTAGACCAAAGAATGCACAAGACAGTGCAAGTGAGACACAACCACAAGGTGCACAAGACAGTGCGAGTGATACACAACCACAAGGTACACAAGACAGTGCGAGTGATACACAACCACAAAGTGCACAAGATAGTGCGAGTGGCACACAACCACAAGGTGCACAAGACAGTGCGAGTGGCACACAACCACAAAGTGCACAAGACTATGCGAGTGATATGAAATTGTGAAATAGATGTACTGAGTGAGATTATTGTGCGATAGATGCATGATGTTAATTGAAAGCATGCTCTATACATGAAACATAAACGATGCGCGGCACGCATGCAATAGAAGTGTATATGAAAATGTACATTTTATGCAATAGAAGAGAATCAAATATGCACTTTGATGCCTCCAATCTACCTCTCAAAGGGCTTTGCAACATGCTCAGTTCAAACAGGATACATCCTGTTCATATTAGTGAGAGGTAACGTCTGCATGCTACTTTAATTGCCATTCTGACTTGAAGCAGGCTTAAATTTGGGGTCAAGATACACTTATACTCCAGAGAAAGGCGAGGCCTGAGAAGATGCACCTGGAATGCAGTCTTGGAATTTGCTGAAGTTGGAACACACTCAGATGCTCCAAATTTTCCCTCTTTTCTTTTGCTTTGCAGTCTGAAACCCAGATAGCTTCAGATAGGTCCTGGTTTTATTGTTCTCACATGACCTGGGTTGAACCCTGCAGTTTTATGAAAGAACAAATCCTGTTTTGCACATATGTTGAGAACGGCACAGCACTCTAAGCACAAAATGATTTTTTTTTTTTTTTAAATTTGAGTTCTTGACCGGGTATTGAGCCTACGACTGACCAAAGTCAAAACGACTCAACAAGGAGAAAATGAAGGTAAAACAACCTAAACACATCTATTGACACTCAAAACAACTCAAAACAAGAATTGAGACAAACAAAAACACACACACAACACTCAGATACTCTGCTATCCATCGGTGGGAGACCTCTCGATTCACGAGGAGCTTGTTTCTTCGGATATTGTTTCCCACCCTTTCTTAATTGTGATTCTCACATCATTCTGGCACTCAATCTCTATATTTCTAAAAAAGCCCTTTTCTCACTTTTTCTCTCAGTGCACATCTCTCTATTCTTCAATCTCTCTTATTTTTTATCTCTCCCCTGGATGGTTGATGGATAAACAGGAAGTTGTGGGCTCTTGCCCCTAGTATTCTACTAGATTCTCCTTTTTCCTCTCACAACTAGTGAGCTTTCCTACAGAGGGGTTGTGATGCGACAGAATGTGCAACAGATTTGCAACTGACATCGGTTGACGATGCCCCTGGCTTAGCTTGATCGTCCCACTGGCCAGGTATACAATTGATTGGTCTCACACATTGCGTTTTCTACGTCCCCATTCTGGGTTAGATGCCAATTTGGGTGTAATCATCCAGATGAGGGAATCGAACATCCCGCTCCATTTCCAGTCCGTGCTTCGCACTTGGCTTGATACCTCGCTACTTGGAGGATGTGAGAGCTTTTGGCCTTCTACTGTTAGCTTCAATTGCGCCCTTTCTGGAGAATACATTGATAATGGGGAACAGACAGGAAACCTGACTCAATTGTGCCCCTAGTTCATCATTTTGACCATTTTTGTTTTGACTTTCTGCTAAAACAATTTTTGACCAACATGAGAATTAGATTAGCATGCTTGTTCGATTTTCTGATTTGAAATCATGCAAGTCAGGTTATGAGCACTGAAAATTTTCCCTTTTTTGGGTCCAAGATATGGTCTAGTTTTGGAAAAATAGAATAATTTTTAAGAAAATTAGTCAATTTCATTAAAAAAAAATCTCAAAAATTGTTTTTGCAAATGGCCAGTGCTTAACCAACATAGAATTTACTCTTAAGATGCACAATCTCAGATCTGAACTTTGAATTATCTTGCAGCTGAATCTTGTAACGGAATAGGACAGTTCGATTTTGAACAAAGATGAGCATGAAGACGAGCCAATTTGCACATGGATAAGATAGCCGAGTTGAACAAGGATAAACCAATCAACATGGATGAGCCAAGCAGGCTGAAAATGATTGAGGCCGAACTTCAGAATGAAGTTGCCTACGTATCCCAAACATGGGAATCAGGTTGTACGTAGTTCCGGGTTGAGGTTCACTCAAGTGTTAACACTCTCCTTTTGTGCTCTAACTTTTGCCAAGGCCACCCTTTTAGGTTTTCAACCTTGCGAGCTCTGTTTTCTTTTCTTTTTCTTTTCTTTTTCTTTTTTTTTTTTTTTGTTCTTTTCTTTTCTTTTCTTTTTCTTTTTCATTTGCTCTAACTTTTGCCTAGATCGCCTTTCTGGGTTTTCGGCCCAACGAGCCTCTCAAGGATAAAAAAAGTGTAACTTGTCCATATTGACTGGTCATAGGATCTCGAAGCCATTTGAATTCAAGAGAATGGCTGTTGTTCGCTGATGATGTAGGAGTCCATCCAATCGGGCTGAAGTTGCCCCTAGTGTTGTGGATAGGAACTCGATTGTCCTTTCAGCAAAACTTTCTTTTCTCCATTCTGGGATTTGGCTTTCTTGCCAGTCTTCATTGGTTTGTGGAATGACCCATCCTTTGAATCTTTGAGCACATCTGACATTTTTGCCCCTAGTTCAAGGGATGTTTCTGATCTAGCTTCGCAAGCTTCCTTTGATAACATCTGATCTTCTTGATCTGACTTTCTTGCCCCTAGTTCGAGGGCTGCTTCAAATCTGGCCTGGCGGGCCTCCTTCGATATCATACGACCTTATTGCCCCTAGTTCATGGGCTGTTTCAAATCTGGCCATACAAGCCTCACATTGTGGTTGACCATTGAACATTCTGAATCAAAGTTCAAGGTTTGAAAGAAAAAGGGTCGAGTTTTGAGGCTGAGAGCGATCCTATGCTGCACAATCTCAAGATCAATTCCACGCATGTCTTCGCAGGACCACGCAAAACATTTTGAAATCTTTTAAGAAAGCGACTAGTCGCTCGCGCTGAAGACAATGTAGAACCAATCTAGATCAAGCCAGGATCTTTCCTAGTACTCAAATTAATAAACATGATCTCATTCATTAAAGGCTTAGCATGCCTCTGTTCCTCTCAATTGATCAAATTTTTACAAATCCCGAGGAATTCCTTCCTCTTTGTTTTTATCACAGTGTTGGAAAAGTTTTGAAAAACTTAGGTCAATGCAATGATTTCAAGGCACAGAAAAGTAGGTTAAAAGCACTTTCGTTTCATTCAGATTTTCTGGCACAACTGACTCCATGGCAGAAATAGACTAAAAAAAAAGAGTGTAAAAGACAAACACAAAACAAGATAGTGATGTCCGAGGTAACACCCCTAAGATCACTTGACTCTAACACAATAGGACTGACTTAATACAACAAGACAGACTCGACTGACTCAGTACAAAAAGACTGACTCAATACAACATAACAAGACTGACCCAATACCCAAGTCAAAAAGTAAAATAAACAGCATTTGCACATTGCTCAAAACAGTGTGTGCCATCCCCATATCTAGAGGAAAATGATTGTCATCAGCAAGCGGTTCATCCCTTGATCACATAGTCACATTATCCCCTAAGTTCACTGATCCAGTACTGATAGACTTCACAGAACCCGATACGACAATAACCTCTTTGTTAATCAGATCTTGTATTTCTTGGCAAAGACGAAAACAACTGTCAGTGTCATGACCGGTTTGTTGATGGAAAGCAAAATACTTGGCAGCATCATGCTTAGCTGGAAGGGGATTCGAGAGAGGCCGAGGTTTGAGCGGTTTGAGATACCCTTTCTCCATTAGTACCTTCAATGTACAAGTTAGGCTCATATGGAGTTGGGTGAAGGTTCGTTTGGGGGAAGAGGAAGCACTAGGTTTAGAAACATCGGCAAATGGAGTAGTGGATGTTGGTCGGGTATCCATAGGCTTGGAACCGGGATTAGGATGGGTATTTCTGGTCAAACATCTCTTTCCGTTGTCTGCCCCCTGATTCAGAATGCTCTCATCTTGAGCGACAAAAGTGTACTCCATAGTTTTTGCAACAACTGTAAGCACTTGCTGTCTGTTCAGCCCTTTGTCCTTCAATGCCTTGATAGCCCACCGAAGTTGTGCATAAGGATCAATACTTGTCCCGGCTTCATTCCTACCACTTGCTTCAGCTTGGCCAAGGGATTGGGTCGCTATATCAGAGCGGAGCCCGGTTGTTGTCGACATGTCATTGCCCAGATCTGAGATGGCTTCAGGTTGGCCTTTTTCAATTGCAGCTCGCCCCAAGATTGAGGAGCCTTTTGGATTGAAATTTCTGGCCCATGATGTGGTCGATGATGGAGCCAAAATCCCAAAGGCTAAATCTTCCACAGTTCTCTGAAAATCTTCAATCATTCTCATCAGCTCAGAAGTAGTGAGTGCACGGGTTTGAGATGATTAGGGTTCAAGTGCTTCCATCATGCATAAGTCCATGCTGACTGGAATGAACACCTCAAGCTTGGGTAAATGGGCCGGGGTGATGTATATGCTGGGGTCGTAGGTAGATGGCAGTGTATGGATTAGATTGAGATGTGGAGGTGACAAGTCAGTGGTGGCCTGAGGTCCCTTTGGTGGAGCTATGATCTCTTCGTCAATAAGATCCTGAATCTTATGACGGAGGCAGATGCAACGGTTTGTATCATGACCATGCTATTGATGATAAGCACAGTATTTAGCTGGGTCATATCTTGGTGGAAGAGGATTTGGAAAGGGTTGGGGTTCTAGGAGCTCTAGGTACCCTTCTTCTCGCAGCATTTTCAAAGCTTGAGAGAGGCTCATGTAAAGAGGATGGAGATTTCGGGCTTGGTGTCGAGTTAAAGTGGTTGGTTTTTGGCTATTATCAAAAGGAAGATTTTCGATGGGTATGGTTGCAGTGTTTACTTCTTTTGAGCCTTTTAAAACTGCGCTACCATTGGTAATAGCATCGGAAGTACGAACGACATTCTTCCTCATAAACTCATTACTTTCCACAATGTGCCCTTGTTGGATGGCATCCTTGATTTGAACCCCAATGTCATGGAGGTCCTTAAAGTTGAATATCATATTCTGCAATGTCTCGGCTTGCCTAACCATATCTTGCTGCAGCGAATCCACTGATTGCTGAAAACGGATCAATAAATCCTCTAGATTTGTCGGAGACTGAGCCATGATAGGGGTAGATGGTCGTGCTCTGAACAGAGGTGATCTTGTTGATAAATGTCGAAACTGTAGAACTGGTGAGCCCTGTCTGGCCTTTCTTTGCCTTGCCACCAGCAAAGGAAACACTGGTTGCCCTTGATCTAAATCTTCAACCTGTCAAAGTCTATCAACACAAGTCCAATGTACCTGAGGGATATTGGAGCTTTCTGAAGCTATGGTTCCAGGACTACCTAGCAAAAGAGAAAACAGACAGCACCTCAGCCTGATTTCACTAGAACAGATATCAGCATAGCTGAATGACTGTACTCTCTACTGAATTCTGTCCCAAAACTGATACCAACTTGGTAACTGATATGCACATCCCTGTATAGTTTCACTGTAAAGCACATACCAGTTAATTGAGAGCCAAAACACCCCTATGAGAGGATAAGGTTACCCTGTCCTAGTTTCGTTAGAAGCTAGGGTTTCACTACGCACGCATGCGGTTTCAAACAATCCTGCATTCGGGTGAGCAACCTGTCCTAGTTTGGAATAGTCTCTAAGGCTTCCGATATGCAACTAGGTCAATTGGTCAAAAAGGGTGCCTCAGCAAGACCACCTAATATACCTCTCGCTCCTAACACCGAGAAGTGAAAGGAGGATCAAACAGCACAGCGGTAGTCCAGATCCGAGGTTTGTGTTCCCATCGTGGCAAAACCCGTAACCGGTCAGCCTCATGGCATGCTTTTCCAAGCAAGCCTCCGGCAAACCGTTCAGGAATAGCAGATGGAAAACACTGTGACTTAGGCACACCTATGCAAATGCAATGCAAAGAAACACACAAATGTAGATCAAACCACATATCATGAGTTCGAGTCAAGTTCTCTAAATCCCTAGCAAAGTCGTCAGAAACTGTAGATTTGACTTTCTTCGCGCACCCCCCTTTCGGAGAGGCCCGAATTGGTCCTAAAGTTCGGACTCCTGTCACGGTTCTGAATCTAATCTCACAAAGTGCAATGTGAGACTGATAAACACCAAAGAGTCCAATCCGGCAAATCATTTTGGAAAATCAGATTTTGAATCAAATAATGCCAAAACTGGACTACTTTGCTAGATTATAGAGTCGCCACCTAAATTTTTATTTTTGGGAAATTTAAGAAACCCTGACTCGTGTCAAAGGCTACATGTTCGTCATCACCAAAGTTGCCTCAGCTCGGGAACTTGGGTACGAGAAGGGAAGATCATGAAATGAGCACCCCCACTCGCCCGATCAAAGGATCGACCTCTACTAATCATGATATGTTGTTTTATAAACCTCATGTGTTCTTTGTGGGTATTAGCTAACTTTACTACATGACGCACACAAGCAAGTATAGACTAAGTCTGAGAATTGGAACAAATTCGATTCATGTTTGCTTTCGAAAATGGTTTGAAAGTGCCACTCCCAAGTGGGCTAAAGCGTGGATTTGCCACCCTCAAGTGGGCTTAAAAATATGATTTGCCATTTCGCAAAGTGGGCTTAAAACTTACAATCATCGAATTGTTCCAATTCAAGTAACAAAACTTTCATCCACAAACATTCATGTAGTTAATCACTTAAGCAAATAGCCTCATGGCAAGCATGCTATCATGGCAACACTCACACTCATGCAAGTATGCTAAAGCGCAAAACTTACAGTGTACTCCAAGCCAAAACAAAAAGCTAGTTAGAAACAATGCATGGTCCTAACTATGTTAAGATGCCTAATGCAACACATGCAATATGCATTTAATAGGCTCGGCTATCTAAGATGGCATATGAATGCAACGATTTGATACATGTATTCAAATAAGTATTGAAATACGATACAGTTTGAATGATGTGCCAAGCCCGGTGCATGCAATACAAATGAATGATGCAAACATGCAAAGCATAAGGTATGCTAATCGAAACGTGACCCTAAACTAACCATCGAAAGCGGTTAAGTAAAAGGGAGAAAGAAGTGGGGTTGGAAGACATGCACACACACACACACGCTTATTACAACATTGCGCCCTCTTGAAGAAGGGTACGAATAAATAAGCTAAGCTACACTAAGCTAAACTAATTATTACAAAACAACTAATTAACTATTCTAACTAATTAATTACGAACCAAATTGAATAACTAGCTATGGTAAGCTAATTAAAATATTACAACGATTGAATCAAATAATTAGCTACGCTAACTAATTGAAACAATTAAATGGCCTCGAGGGTGAGAGACGCATTCATGCTCGGTTGGCTTCATTCAGAAAGTCCACCGCCTTGCCTTTGGATGCCTCTGTTTGCACTTTGTTTTGATCTCTGA
The DNA here is from genome assembly GCA_030407325.1 of Camellia japonica. Taxonomy (NCBI): domain Eukaryota; kingdom Viridiplantae; phylum Streptophyta; class Magnoliopsida; order Ericales; family Theaceae; genus Camellia; species Camellia japonica. The sequence goes on from JAPPVO010000032.1 coordinate 139,052,786, forward strand.
ACGTTGCGCCAATTTCCAGACTGCTTCTGCTCCACCACGGGAACACTTTGAACAACTTTCCCACTGATGGCCGGTCAGCTACCATAGGTGGCTGTCAGCCACTACTACTGGCCAGTTGGCCACTGTTTGTGGCTGTCGGCCACCCTTTCCCTGGAATTCTCTTTTTTGCTACAATGGAGAGAAAACAGAGGCAAAGCAGTGTATTCTCACATAATATATGTACTATTACTCTCCTTATTATTTCTCAAGCTCAAAGGAGTGTAATTCTTGGTTCTTAAGCCATCAATCAAGCATTTTCATGCATGATGGCCAAAGAGTCAAGCTTATACAAAGTCAATGAATACACAAATAAGACTCAAAGGACCACCACCCTATCATGCATGATCAAGGGTGATGGCGACCAAGAAACGTGACACGTTTCATCACTTTGAGTATGAAACGTGCCATATTTCTTGTGTTTGGATTAACGTCCGATCCAAACACATGCAATGCAACATAAATGCTTATCTTGTTCATGTTTTACTTTGCTCATTTTGCTTACACATTTTACATTGCCGATTAATCCTTTAATCGATTAAGTCCCGTACGAAAGTCCTCTAATTAGAGAGGGGTCAACCAAAGGATGGTTGAAGACATGAGAGAGCTCATGCCTTTGGCTAGGAGGAACACTCAAAAGAGGGTTAAAGCCATTGAGCACAAGCTCTATCTCAAGCTCAAACACAATCATAACGTTAACCAACCCTCAAAACAAATGGAAAAATGAAGAAATCGGGGAGGTTGCAGACTTTTTGATGCTAAAATGGCATGCTAAAGACCTTAAATCATGCAAGCAACACATGCAAGACATGTCCAAAAGCTAAAAGCATTATACTAGTAAAGAGCATTACACTAGAAGCATGCAATATCAAGCTTAAATGACCAAACCAGCTCTGGATAGAGCATAAACATGCCAAAACAGTGGCTAAATCATGCTGGAATTGAAGCACAAAAAGCTATAAAAACATGCTCATGTGTTGGCTCACAAGCTAGGCTCAAAACACAACTCTCAAAAGCAATGAAAGAGTGAAGTATGTGAGAGTGTGACAAGGCTATATTGTAGACGTCCCCGAACGTCCCGGGAGGAAATCCCGTTTTGTTCATTTGGGCTTACTACAGTTCAGGACTCAATGTCACGGTTCTGAATCTAATTCCGCAAAGTGCAATGCGAGACCGATAAATCACCAAAGAGTCCAAATCCGGCAAATCGTTTTGAAAAATAGATTTTTAGAAAGAAGTGCCAAACATGGACTGCTTTGCCAGATACAGAGTCACCACCTAAATATTTTATTTTGGTGGAATTTAGGAAACCCTGACTCGTGCCTAAGACCACGTGTCCGTCATCACCAAAGTTGCCTCGGCTCGGGAACTTGGGTACGATTGGGGAAGGTCATGCAATGAGCACCCCCGCTCGCCCGATCAAAGATCGGCCACTACTAAACATGATATCGAGTTTTTGAAAACACTTGCGTTCTTATTCCGGTTATTAACCTAGAATTACTATGTAATGCGCATAGCATACAAGTATAGACCGGATTACCTAAGTTGGAACAAAGCATTGCATATTTGTTTTGAAAACGGTTTGCTACTCGCAAGTAGGCTCAAATACGGATTTTGCCACCCTCAAGTGGGCTTAGAAAACATGATTTTGCCACAATCAAGTGGGCTTAAAACTCGCATTTCAATGAATTGTTCCAATTCAAGTAACCCAACCTTCACCCACAGGCATTCAGGCAGTTATATCACATAAGCAAATAGCCTCATGGCAAGCATGCTATCATGGCAACACTCACACTTATGCAAGATGCTAAAGCATAAACACTTACAGTGTACTTCGAGCCAAAACAAAAACTAGTTAGTAATCAAATGCATGATCCTAGTTCATGTTAAAATGGCTAATGCAACACATGCAAAATGCAACTAGAAATAGGCTCAGCTATTTTAAAATGGCATATGAGATGCAACAATTGATACACGTATTCAACTTGGAATTGAAATACGATGCAGTTTGTATGATGCGCCGAGCCCGGTGCATGCAATACAGATGAATGAATGCAAACATACGAGCATAAGTATGCTAATTGAAACATGCCCTAAAACTAACCATCATAAGCTGGTAAATAAAAGGGGGAAAGACATGGGGTTGGAAGACATTCACACACGCACGCATACTTATTTACAACATTGCCCTCTCTTGGAGGGTCTAAAAGAATAATACAAATCACCTAATTAACTAACTCACGAGCTAATCAATTACAAAACCGCTTAACTAATTAACAAATCAATTAATCTACTAAAGCAGTAAAACAGCCTCGGGAAGAAGGATGCACGCATGCTCGGTCGGCTTTGCTCGGAAATCCATCGCCATGCCATAGTTGCCTCTGTTTACACTGCTCTGCTCTTTTGAAAACTGTGCCAACCTTGACACCTTTGAAACATCTTGAGGACATGCTGAGAGGCCATCGGCCATGAGATGGGACCACCGGCCAAGTGAAACAGCTCATCGACCAAAAATTGTGCTCTCAAGCATGCCAAAATCAGTGGCCAAATGAGATGAGAACAAGGCCCAAGATTCATGCAAACATGCACAATGCAATGGCCCCAAGCGTAAGGCACAAAATGCAACTCTCCAAGAGCGATGCAAGGATGAAACATGGCATACAATGGCATACATTCCAACTCTGAAATGGCATACTAAATGACTCCAAAATGACTCTGAAGCATGCAAACACTCATGCCATGCATGCTAGATGGCTCAAATACCGAAACTAGTGAAGCACACTTCACTATAGATATACAAAGCAATGCTCAAATAGCAAAATCAGCCCCAAACAGATCCTAGGCAGGTCCAAGATAGTAGCAAAATGGCCTAAAATGATGGCTCAGAATGCACCAAAATGAAGCTCATGCAATGGTCGGTAAATAAAGCATACAAGCACGACTCTCAAACATATTTAAAGAGTGGTAAACATGAGAATATGGCATTCATATAAGCTCTGAAATATGATGTATAATGGCCCCAAAACATGAAAACACCTCAGTATATGCATGCAAGAGGCTACAAAACTCAGGGCTAGGCATAGATATTGAACTACAACCATGCATAGCATGCATCATTCGACCATGAGATACAAAAACAGAGCTAAGGAAATCCAAAACATGCACAAAATCAGGTTAAGGCATGGCCAAAAAGTGCTAGGATCAAGGGCCAAAACAACATGCAATACAAGCTAGTGAATAGGGTTTACACTACAAGTATATTAAGCATTCAAGAGGCCACTAAACCAGCAAAAGTCAGAGGTATGACATGCCAAATAAAGCCCAAAAACTCACTGAAACATGGTCTATGCATGCAAGAATGAGATGCTCCTTTGATAGGCCATAAAGAGGGTTGTTCTACACATGCAAGATGGACACCCAATATGACAAAACCACATCTGGACAGAGGTTATGCAGGCCCTAAAACTCACTGAAAAGGGCCTAAAATGAGGCTAGGAAGCATGCAAGTATAGGCTCCTTTGTAAGGCCAAAAATGCAAGTAAGCAAGACAATAAGGAGAAGGGATGGCCCTCTCCTTCTTAGGACCTCAAAACATCATCCCCACCACTGAAATCCATCAGTGGTGAGAAGGCCAATACAAGGTGGTCCCGAAGTTCACAAAAAAGGCACAAAAATGAGACCAAACAAGGCCTAAGAGGGGGAAAACAACCCCAAACACAAAAGTGACCTTAAACAAAGTTCAAAAGTATGCAAAAACAGAACTTTTATCAGTTATACACTAAGCTCAAAATAGTATGCAAGATAGGCTAAAAGCTTGTGCAAAATTGGGGAATCAAATAGGAAAAAGGAGTTACCCTTGTAGCTCAGCAAAAACCAGCAGATTTCTGGACCAAAACCCAACCTTTGAGCCCTCTCAAGACCCTCCAAGAACCTTAGATGAGTGGTGGAGGTGTGTGCTTAGGAGTTGTGGTGTAAAGAGGTCAAGAACCAAGCACTTTGGAGCTCAAAATAGTGAGATATAGAGAGATATATATCTTGGAGCTTTAGACCAAAAAAAATTTCAACCTCTCTAAAGGAGAGGGAGGCCCTCTCTTATAGAGAAGCTAAAGAGGTTCAAGCTTTTTGAAGAAGCTAAAGAGGTTCAAGCTTCTTCAAGAAGCTAAAGAGGTTCAAGCTTCCTCAAGAAGCTAAAAAAAAAGGTTCAAAAGGTTTAAGCTTCCTCAAGAAGCTAAAAAAAAAAGGTTCAAAAGGTTCAAGCTTCCTCAAAAAGCTAAAACAAGGGTGCAAATCCTCCATACACGTGTATGGAGGATACAGTATGTGCCACCTCGCACTAAATATCTGCATAAAGCAGATGAACAGGGTTCGGCTAGCATAAAAGGCCGATCGACCAACACAAAGGGCCGGCCAACACTTTTGGCCGGTAGCAATAAAACAGGGCCGGTGGTAACATGCCAAGGCTGGTGGGGTGTGGGGATACCCAACAAACCATTTCCCGCTCTCAGGTGCAAAGATCACAAGTCCTTGGTCCAACCAAGCACAAAACAAATAAGTCGAGAGATCTTGAGACAAGGCGCGTGACTGAGACCTCCGAGAACTCAAGACGAACACGAACATGGATAATCATCGAGTGTTCAAACGATGACATCCAAGTCTTGAGGACGGTCAAAAATGGGGTGTCTACAATTGCCTCTCTTTGACAGAACTCGAAAGTCATAACAATGACGGGAGTGAATGTCAAAGCCCGGAGACGACCCATTTTTGACAAGGCCGAAGACTTAGACAAAAGCATGCAAGATAACAAAGATATGTGCCCGAAGGCGGGGGCAAAATGCAAGAACAATGCACAAGGCCGAGCATAACTTATGATCATGCAAAGAAAGCTGTAATGAAGCAAATCATGCAACAGTTTTAGGCAAGCAAATTCAAACCAAGCTACATTTCATGAAGAATGTAAGAAAATCATGCAATTTTCACGAACATGTGCGATAGATACACAAAAGGTGAACACAAAGTGTGATAGATGCACTAAGTGGACAAGCATGTGTGATAGATACACAAAGTGAGCATAGTGTGATACATACACAAAGCAAGCGTGTGATGGATACACAAAGTAAACATGTGATGGATACACAAAGCGAGCATGTGATAGATGCACTAAGTGAACAAGTGTGATAGATACACTAAAGGTGAACACAAAGTGTGATAGATGCACTATGTGAACAGAGTATGATAGATATACTAAAAGTGAACACAAAGTGTGATAGATGCACTATGTGGACAAAGTATGATAGATACACTAAAGGTGAACACAAAGTGTGATAGATGCACTATGTGAACAGGTGTGATGGATACACAATAGGTGAACACAAAGTGTGATAGATGCACTAAGTGAACAAGTGTGATGGATACACAAAAGGTGAACACAAAGTGTGATAGATACACAAAGTGAACAAGTGTGATTGATACACTAAAAGCGAACACAAAGTGTGATAGATGCACTAAGTGAACAGAGTGTGATTGATACACTAAAAGCGAACACAAAGTGTGATAGATGCACTAAGTGAACAGAGTGTGATTGATACACAACAGGTGAACACAAAGTGTGATAGATGCACTATGTGAACAGAGTGTGATTGATACACAAAAGGTGAACACAAAGTGTGATAGATGCACTATGTGAACAGAGTGTGATTGATACACTAAAGGTGAACACAAAGTGTGATAGATGCACTAAGTGAACAGAGTGTGATTGATACACTAAAAGCGAACACAAAGTGTGATAGATGCACTAAGTGAACAGAGTGTGATTGATACACTAAAAGCGAACACAAAGTGTGATAGATGCACTATGTGAACAAAGTATGATAGATATACTAAAGGTGAACACAAAGTGTGATAGATGCACTAAGTGAACAGGTATGATGGATACACAAAAGGTGAACACAAAGTGTGATAGATGCACTAAGTGAACAGGTGAATATGTGCATGATAGATACACGAAATGAGGATGTGTGTGATAGATACAGAAAATGAGAATGTGTGTGATAGATACAGAAAATGAAAGAAGTGTGATTGATACACTAAGTGAAGAGAGTGTGATTGATACACTAAATAAATGAAGTGTGACTGATACACTAAGCGAATGAAGTGTGATTGATACACTAAATAAATGATCTCAAACGGAACTTCTTTGAATGAACCGTACATACAATATCGTGCATGAATGAGAAAGAAACTTGAGAGGTACAATACAATACAATGCACGATGCAATAAACAAGCATAGCGGCGCTTTAGAAAGCACCTCATAGGGTGAGTGGCGATGAACCGCTCTACTCTGACGGGGATCTCCCCTCGTGCTCTTCGAACACTTACCTTCAACTGACAGTACAAAGGCTCTGAAATGCTGACAAGGGTTCTTCACGTAGAACACTTTGGATGCTGCCTTTCTTCCTGATCATATTCACAACTTTCCCTATTCTCCAACGGGGTGACAGACTAGGTTGGTTCAGTATCCAGAATTGAGGTGCATACATGCTATCTCAACCTATGGGGCTTCCATACAGATTTCAAGCCGAGGACACGCCTCTAGGTATTTAAACCAGACTTTAGTCTCGGAAATCCCGAACCTTTGCGTTCTAGGCAACAACCATTCGAACTCTAGTTTCCACCGTCGCAGTTGGTCTACTAGGAACTCATTACGAACACAGCCAAGATGCCTCTGGCAGGGAATGATACTCAGGGAGAGCACTTCTGATCGCCATTCTGGCTTGAAGCAGACTTGATCTTGAGCTTGAGGTAGAGGCACACTCATACTTCGGAGCATTGGCAAGACCTGAAGAGGTACACACGAAATGCAATCTTGGAACTTACTGAAGTTGAAACAAACTCAGATACCCGACATTTTCCCTCTTTTCTTTTGCTTTGCAGTCTGGAACCTATATAGCTTCAGATAGGTCCTGGTTTTACTGTTCCCGCATGACCTGGGTTGAACCCTGCGGTTTTACGAAAGAACGAATCTTGTTTTGCACAGATGTAGAGAACGGCACGGCACTCGGAGCGCAAAACGATTTTATTTTTGAAATTGAGAGATGAGTTCTTGATCGGGGTATTGAGCCTACGACTGAACACAGCGCACTACGACTCAACAACGGAAAACAAAAGGTAAACAACCTAAACACATCGAGTAACACTCGAAACGACTCAAAACAAGAATCGAAATAAAACAAAAAGACACGACACTCAGACGTGCACAGGGAGCCTGTTTCTCTGGGTATTATTTCCCACCCTTTCTCATTTGTGATTCTCACATCACTCGGCCCTCAAGCTTGGTTTTTCTCTCAAAACCCTTTCCTCGCTTTTCCTCTCAGTGCACATCTCTCTATTCTTTAATCTCTCAAACAGGAAGTTGCGGGCTCTTGCCCCTAGCATTCCGCTAGATTCTTCTTCTTCTGCGCACAGCTAGTGAATTTCCCCACAGAGGGGTTGTGCTACAACTGGGTGTGTAGCCAATCTGCAGCTGACATCGGTTGGCGATGTTTTGCTAGGGAGTTTGGACGTGATCAGATGTGTCCAGATAAGGGAGTGGAATACCCTGATCCATTCCAATTCGTGCTTCGCACTTGACTCGATACCTTGCTGCTTGGAGGATGAGAGAGCTTTCAGCCCTTTTCTGTTAGCTTCCGTTGTGCCCTTCTTGGCGAATAAGGTGCCCTTTCCGGCAAATAGAGTGCCCTTTCTGGCGAGTATGTTAACAACGGGAAAAAGACAGAACACCTGACTCAACTGTGCCCCTAGTTCATCATTTTGACCATTTTTTGTTTTTGGCTTCTGCTAAAACAATTTTAACCAAAATGAGGGTTAGATTAGCATACTTGTTCGATTTTCTGATTTAAAATCATGCAAGTCAGGCTATGAGCACTGAAAATTTTCCTTTTTTGGGTCCAAGAAATGGTCCAGTTTTGAAAAATGGAATACTTTTCCAGAAAATTAGTTAACCTCAGTAAAAATTCTCAAAAACTATTTTTGCAAATGGCCACTGCTCAACGAGCACAGAACCTACTCTTGAGATGCACAACCTCAGATCCGAAGGAGAATTGCCCCTTGTCGGAACGGCACTGCATGGCAACGGAAAGTTGCCCCTTGTTTGAATGGCACCACAGCGCGTTGTATGGCAACAGAAAGTTGCCCCTTGTCTGAATAGCGCCGCAGCACATGGCAACCAATCCTTACAGTGACCATTACCACCGAACTCTCGGATACAGAGAAGACAAAGATGATCAGAACCACTACATGGACATACTCAATTGGGAAGTGTTTGCGGCTGGACTTCAGAATGAAGTTGCCTACGTATCCCAAACATGGGAATCAAGCCTTACGTAGTTCGGGGTGTTAAGGTACACTCGGGTATTAACCTCTCTTTTTGCGCTCTAACTTTTGCCAAGGCCGCCCTTTCTGGGTTTTCAACCTTACGAGCTATGTTTTTCTTTTCTTTTCAATTCTTTTCATTTCTTTCTTCTCTTTTTCATCTTTTCCTTTCATTTTCTTCATTTTTCTTTTTCTTTTCTTTTTTTTTTCATTCTTTGCATTTTTCTTTTTTTTTGTTCTTTTTCTTCTTTTTCTTGCTCTAACTTTTGCCTGGGTCGCCCTTCCGGGTTTTCGGCCCAGCGAGCCTCTCAAAGGTAAAAGTTTAGCTTTGTCCATGTTGAATGGTTTAAGATCTCAGAGCCATCTGAATCCAAAAGATGGCTGTTGTTCGCTGATGATGTAGGAGTCCATCCAATGGGGGCTGAACTTGCCCCTAGTGTTGTAGATAGGAACTCAGTTGTCCTTAAGCGATGCTTTCTTCTTTCTTCCCCTCTGGGATTTGGCATTCTTGCTGATCTTTGTTAGCTTGAGAAACATCCCAATTTTTTGACTCTTCAAAGCACCTTTGACATTTTTGCCCCTAGTTCGAGGGGTGCTTCTGATCTAGCTTTGCAAGCTTCTTTTGACGATGTCCGACCTTCTTGATCTGACTTTCTTGCCTCTAGTTCAAGGGCTGCTTCTGATCTGGCCACACAGGCCTTACGTTGTGGTTGACCGTTGAACATTCTGAATCCCAGTTACAGGTTTGAAAGTGAGAGGTCGAGTCTTGAGGCTGAGAGCGATCCTAGGCTGCACAATCTCAAGAGCGATTCCACACAGGTCTTCGCAGGACCGCGCAAAAACATTTTTTGAAATCTTTTAAGAAAGCGACAAATCGCTCGCGCTGAAGACAGTGCGGAACCAATCTGGATCAAGCCAGGATCCTTCCTAGTACTCACACTAACAAGCATGATCTCATTCGTTAAGGGCTTAGCGTGCCTCTCTTTCTCTCAATTGATCAAATTTTGCAAAACCCGAGGAATTCCTTCCTTTTCATTTTCACCGCAGTGTTCAAAAAGAGTTTTTGAAAAACTTAGGTCGATGTAATGAATTCAAGGCACAAAAGAGCAGGTGAAATGCACTGCCGTTTCATTCAAGTTTGCTGGCACAACAGGCTCAAAGCAGAAACAAGCACAAAAACATGACAGCCACAGCTGTTTCGATTAGATCTCTTGGTGTAACTGGCTCCCCGGCAGAAACAGACTCAAAAGAAAACAAAAAGACAAACACAAAACAAGCAAGTGATGTCCGAGGTAACACCCCTGAAATCACCCGACTCCAACAAAACAGGACTAACTCGGTACAACAAGACAGACCTAACTGACTCAGTAAGAAAAGACTGACTCTGTATAAAAAGACTGACTCAACACAACAAGACTGACTCTATACCCAAGTCAGAAAGTACAAAAAAAACCAGCATTCACAAATGCTCAAAACAGTGCGTGCCATATGCCACATCTGGAGTAAATCGAGCACCATCCGCAGGTGGTTCATCCCCTGATCACATATTCGTACTATCCCCCAAGTTCATTGATCCAATGGTGATAGACTTTGCTGAACTGGTGCGGCAATGACCTTGTTGTAAAAAACCTGACAAAGTCTATCAGCACGAGCCCAATGTACCGGTGGATATTGGAGCCTTCTGAAGCTATGGTTCCAAGACTACCTTGCAAAAGAGAAAACAAACAGCGCCCCAGCCTGATTTCACCAAAACCAAAATGAGCAAAGCTGAATGACAGTGCCCCCCCCCTTACAGAATTATGCCACAAGTTCTGCCTGTAAACTGATACCCTCAGGTAAAATTGATTCCCAAAACACTGATGCTAATGCCCACAGGCCTGATGCCCAGACTTGCAAACTGAAACATGCATTCCTGTAGAGACGCACTCTAAAAGCACATAGCAAGCAAGTGAGAGCGAAAACACCCCTATGGAGGGGTAAGGTTTCCCTGTTCTATTTTGTCAGAAGCTAAGGTTTCACTACGTACGCAGCGGTTACAAACAACCTATAATCGGGTAAGCAACCTGTCCTAGCTTGGAATGGTCACTATGGATTCCGAATATGCACTAGGTCGAATGGTCAAAAAGGGTGCCCCGGTAAAAATCGGGGTTTGTGTTCCCATCGTGGCAAAGCCCGTAACTAGTCAGCCTTATGGCACGCAGCCTCCGGCAAACCGTTCAGGAATAGCAGATGGCAAACACGGTGTCCTAGGCACACCAATGCAAATGCAATGCAAAGAAACACATAAGTGTAGTCAAAACAAGATATCATGAGTTCGAGTCAAGTTCTCAAAGTCCCCAACAGAATCGCCAGAAACTGTAAACGTCCCCGAACGTCCCGGGAGGAAATCCCGTTTTGTTCATTTGGGCTTACTACAGTTCAGGACTCAATGTCACGGTTCTGAATCTAATTCCGCAAAGTGCAATGCGAGACCAATAAATTACCAAAGAGTCCAAATCCGGCAAATCGTTTTGAAAAACAGATTTTTAGAAAGAAGTGCCAAACATGGACTGCTTTGCCAGATACAGAGTCACCACCTAAATATTTTATTTTGGGAGAATTTAGGAAACCCTGACTCGTGCCTAAGGCCACGTGTCCGTCATCACCAAAGTTGCCTCGGCTCGGGAACTTGGGTACGATTGGGGAAGGTCATGCAATGAGCACCCCCGCTCGCCCGATCAAAGATCGGCCACTACTAAACATGATATCGAGTTTTTGAAAACACATGCGTTCTTATTCCGGTTATTAACCTAGAATTACTATGTGATGCGCACAGCATACAAGTATAGACTGGATTACCTAAGTTGGAACAAAGCATTGCATATTCGTTTTGAAAACGGTTTGCTACTCGCAAGTAGGCTAAAATACGGATTTTGCCACCCTCAAGTGGGCTTAGAAAACATGATTTTGCCACAATCAAGTGGGCTTAAAACTCCCATTCCGATGTTGCATAGAACATGCTCCCCATTCTCATTGTGTAGAATATGCTTCCGTTTTGTTTCTCGCATGCTTTGCATAAAACATGTCTCTAACATTTTGTCATGGTTATTCATCTTGCATAGAACATGCACTCTTACTATGTTATGCTTGTTGAGTTTCTTTCTTATGCAGGCACGATATTGTATGTACGGTTTATTCGGAGGAGTTCCAAGTAAGATCATTCCTATCCTTCGATTTACCCTATTTTGGTTAAAAACATTTGGACGTGTTCCGATGTTTATCAGCACTCCCTGTTTTCGTTAAAAACATTTGGACATGTTCCGATGTTTATCACCACTTCGTGTTTTGGTTAAAAACATTTGGACGTGTTCCGATGTTTATCACCACTCCCTGTTTTGATTAAAAACATTTGGATGTGTTTCGATGTTTATCACCACTCCTTGTTTTGGGTTACAAACTTTTGGATGTGTTCTAATGTTTATCATCGCTCCCTTTGGTTCAGAGCAGTTGGGTGCATCTTGTTTCGCGTGCAACGCGTTAGGATCTTGTTTGACACCTCGGGTGCATCCGACAGTTGTGTTATTCTTTGCCTTTCGTGCGTGATGCGTAGTTAAGTTTGCATAATTTTCTTACATCCTTTCTGCATGAAATGTGGTTTGGCTCGTAATTCTCACGCGTGGCGTGTTTAATTATTTCTTTTCATGTTAGAGGTTTCTATACCTTACTTCAGTTTGTTTAAATGTCGCATTTCTTTGCATAACATTTGCATTTAAATGTTTCATCACAGCCTCATTGCATGATCATAAGTTGTGTTCTTGCATCGCGCATATCATTTGCATTTTTCCCCAGAACTACGCTGGTTTGATTCCTTGCAAAAGGATATGTAGGCAGCTTACGGGAGCAACCGTTTTCGTTTTGGTCTTGCTTTCTTGTCCAAGTCTTGCGGCCTTGTCAAAATGGGTCGTCTCTGGGCTTTGACATTCACTCCCGTCATTTCATGACTTCCGAGTTTTGTCAAAGAGGAGCAACTGTAGACACCCCACTTTTGACTGCCCACAAGACTTAGATGCATGATTCAATGCACTCAGTGATGAAAGTTGAATTGCGAATTAGCAGTGATTCAGAATCAATCAGGCTTCCAAAATAGCTTCACATCTTCACCATTTACCTTGTTTGAACCCTTGGGTCTCATTTCTGGACCTTTTCTCACCCTGAGCTGAGTTTGAATCAAAAAAACAGGGGAGGCCATCAAGGCCCGGCCGTGCATTGGTGATGACCGGCTGTGGCTATGAATGGCTGGCCGACCTTCTATGGCGATAAACACTGTTCTGGGCAGAAGGCCGCCAGCTGTCCATTTTTGAAGATATTTGTCACCTTTTCAGCTTGAATTCTATAAAATCGAAGCTCTGGGATTGTTTTGAGGGTTGAACAAATATCTAGAAGAGAGATATACACCTTGAGAGCCTTGACTCCTCCTTCTTCCATTCCAAGGCTTCCTTTGAGCTAACCTAGTTTGCTTACACCACCACTACACACCCTATACAACCTTGTTTGATCATCCTAAAGCCTTGGTTGATCTTGAGGAAGTGTAATTCAAGCTTAAGAGTGCATTGAAATTGAGTTGGAAACTCTAAGAGCAAGCTTGCTTCTTGAAAGGTATAAGCTTGCTTCCTCTTTCCTTGCTTTCATTTTTGTTCTTTCCTCCATCATTCTTGCTATTTTGGTTGTTTTTGAGCTTGTTTGAAGTGTTGGAGTTGAGTTGGAAGGGTTACCAAAAGGGTAGAAAGAGCTTGCTCTTTCTACACCTTTATTTCATAACCTAAACTCTTCTCCTTTTCACTCTCTTTCTTTAGTATTCAAACTAATTTTTAGAGGTTTTAAGAGGGCTGAAAATCATGCTTTGAAGCTCCAAAAATGGAGGGATTAGACACCCCTCCTTATTCTTGTCATTTAGCCTTCAATTCTTATCTTTATTGCCTAGCTTTTTGTCCTCTTTTCATGCATGTTTTATCTTTGATTTGCATGTATTTGGGACTGTTTTGAGGTTATCTATGCCTTTCCATTTGGTTCACACCTTGTTAGGCACCCTTGAGGTTACATAGTTAACATACTTTTTGCTTAACATGCTTTCTTGGTTCATTTCACATGCTTTGAGGCTGATTTTTACTAATCAATCAATGGATCCATATCTTTCATTCATGAGAATGGTTTCAACCAATTGAGGTTACTCAAGGCATATAAAGGAGATCTACATTTAATGGCTTAATCTCTTCGGAGATTCATCGTGAACTGTGTAGGCTCCTTCTCATGTTTTAGAGGGACCTCTTGTTTGACATCACTTCTTGGAGTAGAGGACTTTAAACATCATACTTGGACAAATGGACTAATGAATGGCTAGGCCTAAAACAATTGGTTTAAAATTTGGATCAACCCACTTAAAGAAAATGGCTTGAATAGCTTGAACTTGGCCGGACGTTATGCCAAGTTTCTTATATCATGGGTCACCAAGCATCAATTCATGGTGTTTTTGATGTCCTTGAAGCATCTCAACTTCCTCTTTTTGAGTTCATTCCATGACAAAAGGGGAGGGGTCAAGCAATTACATCGCTCATTGATGCTTTTGGAGTCAATCCCAACCTTCTCTTGAGGCTTTCCTATGACAGAGAAGGAAGGGAGGACAAACAGAGCTTGAAAATGCTCCGTCTGCCCTGATTTCACCCCAGAGCACAAAAACAGAGTTTGCCCCAAATCAATGCATGGCCGACCCTCTGTAGGCCCGGCCGGCCCTTGGTGTGTGGCCAGCAGTGTAGTTTTGCAGAAACAGAGACAGTGGCTGAAGGTGAAACAGAGGCAGTTTGGGGCAGACAGAGCAGCTTTCAGGCGATGCGCATGCAATCTCTATACATCTTCCTTGATGCTCACATCAAATGCGTTGTTATTTAATTGTTTCATTAGTATAATGAATTGTGTTGTAATAGTTCAATTAGTTGTAGCTAATTAGTTGTGTTGTAATATTTAATTAGCTTAGATACTTAATTACTCATTTGAAGTGTTGTAATAATTAGTCTAATTAGCTTAATTAGATTAGTTTTAAATTAGCTTAGCTTGGTTGCTAGCTAATTAGTTTTCGCTTTATTCGTTCGGACCCTCCTTCGCGAGGGCATAATGTTGTAATATGTGTGCGTGCGTGCGTGAGTGTATGTTTTCCAACCCTATGTCTTTCTCCCTTTTATTTAACCACTTTTGATGGTTAGTTTAGGGACATTTTCAATTAGCATACATTATGCTTGCATGTTTGCATCCATTTATTTGTCTTGCATGCACCGAGGCTCGGGGCATCATTCAAACTGCATTGTTGTTTCAATATCTTATTTGAATACGTGTTTATCGCATGTTGTTCAAATCAATTCATATGCCATATTAGTAGCCGAGCCTATTAAATTGCATATTGCATGTGTTGCATTAGTCATTTAACATAGTTAGGATCATGCATCGTTCTAACTAGTTTTTGTTTTGGCTTAGAGTACTCGGTAAGTTTTTGCACTTTAGCATACTTGTATGAGTGTGATTGTCATATGGCCATGTTTCGCATGCTTGCCATGAGGCTATGTGCTTACTTGCTCAACTGTTTGAATGCCTACGGATGAAGGCTTGTTGTTTGAATTGGAATGATTCAACGAATGTGTGTTTTAAGCCCACTTTGTGAAGTAACAAATCTGTAACTTTAAGCCCACTTGAGGTGGCAAATTCAAATCATTTTCGCAAACAAATATGAGTTGAATTGTTCTAATTCGAGCAAACTAGTCTATACTTGCATGTGCACATCACATAGTAAGGTTAGGTTAATAACTGGAACAAGAACACATAATGTTTATAAAAACTCATATCATGATTAATAAAGGCCGATCTTTGATCGGGCGAGCGGGGGTGCTCATTTCAGGACCTTCCCATCTCGTACCCAAGTTCTCGAGCCGAGGCAACTTTGGTGTTGACGGACACGTGGCCTTTGGCACGAGTTAGGGTTTCCTAAATTATCCCAAAAACAAAATATTTAGGTTGCGACTTTGTATTTGGCAAAGCAGTCCAATTTTAGCATTATTTGGTTGAAAATCGATTTTCCAAAAAGGTTTGCCGGATTTGGACTCTTTGGTGTTTATCAGTTTCACATTGCACTTGTGAGACTAGATTTAGAACCGCGGGAGTCCGAACTGTGAACCCTTTCTTTTCAAACCTTTCCGAAAGGCGGGGCACGGAAAAAGGCGAGTCCACAGCTGGTTCAACATTCAGTCTCTACAACGGTCTGGCATGACCCCCGTAAACTGTCCCGACTTTGATTCTGGTTAGCTACTACATCGGTCTGGCATGACCCCTTTAAACTGTCCTGGCATTAGTTCCAGCCAGTTCCTACAATGGTCCAACATGACCATAAACTGTCTCTTGGCATTAGTTCCAGCCAGTTTCTATATCGGTCCGGCACGACCTTAAATTGTCCTGGCATTAGTTTCAGCCAGTTCCTATAATGGTCCGACACGACCATAAACTGTCTTCCGGCTTTAGTTCTAGCCACTTATCTATTTCAAGCGCCCTTGCGCTCCCATTCGGATTTTGCAATCTATTTGCTTTTTATTTTATGTTTTAGTTTCTTTCTCTAAACTCAAGATATTTATCCTCCTTGAGTTTGAGGGGGGATGTTAATGTTTATCACCACTCCTTGCAAGTGGGCTTAGAAAATATAGCGGTCCCGGTTTTCCTTTCCTTTGTATATTGTATTCCGGACTTGGTTCCGTGGTTGTGGTTGTGGTTGTCTCATTCTCATTTCCTTCCCTTACTCCTTGTATTTGAGTCTTGGGTTGTGTTGGGCAGGTTTGAAATAGGTTGGTTGTGCTTTGGAACCAAAAGTTGATGCCCAGAATTTGGCCTTCACGCTCGAGCGGGGCTTTTGACGCTCGAGCAGGCCCTTTGTTGTTGCTTCTCCGCTCGAGCGAGCGTTTTGACGCTCGAGCGTGAATGTCCATCTCCCAGTATTTTCTCTGAAGGTCTTCGTACGCTCGAGCGGGAGTTTTGACGCTCGAGCGTGACCCTTTGATTTTTATTCCTCCGCTCGAGCGGGGAGTTTGACGCTCGAGCGGGGACCATGTCTGCAAAACTTCTGTAGGTGTGCAATCGATGCTTGAGCGGCACTTTTCACGCTCGAGCCTAAGTCTGTGTCTGACGCTCGAGCGGGGCGACTTTTATATCAGTCCGAGTTTTGACTTTTTGGATCACTTTTTGATTTCCTTTCTCTCTCTTACTTTTTCAAAACCTCCATTGGAGAGCTCCTCTCTCTAAAACCTCACCTTCTCTCTAGGATTTGATCTAGTTAGAGTGATCTCCTACCCTTGAGCCTTTACAAAAAGTGTTGATCTTGGTGTGGACTACATTTTGATCCGAAAATCTTGGGATTTGGAGCATCTCGAAATTCTTCATCTTCTCCCTTTGAGCTCCGAATTTGATGTGGGATTCCTACTCATCTTGATGATCTTTAACCTAAACGTTGAGCTTTTTGTATAAATGGTTTGGTTTGGGAAGTTAGGGTTTGTAATGTGTTATATTGGAAAGTAGAGTTTTGTTCTTTTGATTCAAACTTATGTGTTTTAGGTCTAAAAAGGAGGTTATTGATGTTGTTGGTAATATTTTGGCCTTTGGGTCAATATTGAGAAAAAGGGAAAAATGCCATGTTTGGGTATATTTGGGTCATTAGTGTAATTAATGGCAATTATTATGGAAGTATGAAATTGAGTTGGAAATAATGAAATTGGCTCATTATGAGATGGAATAGTGGAGTTGGATTTATTAATCACTCACCTTTGAAAATTGTTGATAAATTATCTATTGATGTAATTATTTTCTGTTTAGAAATAATTGCTTTGGGCTATCGGTGGAGGATAGTCTTGATTGTTGTAGACAATGCATGATGATTAGGCAAACTAAAACTAATCAACTGAATATGTCATCGAATATGACGGTTGGGATAATACATCAAATTTATGTATTGATTGATTATGTATATGATATGTGTTTATATACATTGTATTGTGTGGGAGGAGATAGGGGATGTACTCCACGGTTTAGGGGAAGATAGGGGATGGACTCCTAAACCGGATGTTATTTGGGAGGAGATAGGGGATGGACTCCATTGATACAGCAAATATGTGTATCTATTAAATTATTGATACAGCAAATATGTGTATCATTTGTGAAGTATGAAAGTGTTTTATGTGTTACTGATCCAGCATATATATGTATCTATTGAGGCTTATGGAAGTGTTTTGTTATGAGTTGTTATCTCATTTGAATTGTTGAAATGGAAGAATTATTGATATGAGATGTAATCTCATTCAAAGTATATGGCCAGGTTCTGAGCCAGGATTATGAATTGAGAAATTGAATAAGAAATGGAAAATGGAATGGAACATGGACACATTTGTCATGTAATTGAAATGGGTTAAGAATTGATTTATGTGAGTTAAACTTTTATCAAATGCTACTTTTTTAGTTATTGCTCATATTATGTTTAGCATATCTCTACTGAGCGTTAGCTCACCCTATATGGGACATCATTTTCAGGTACAGGTAGCATGCTACCTCCAAGGACGTAACTTGAGAGGCTTAGTGGCTGGGACATCTTTTGTGATCACATTCTTGTGTTACATGTATATCAAGCCAAGGGCTTACTTTGTGTTTTGAGTTAGTACTCCCCTTTTTGTAACCAAGTGTTGGCTTGGAAAGTTGTAAGCCCGCAGGGCATTTACTTTTGTTGTCAACATGTAATACATCTTGTAATGAATACTCTGATGAAATGTAATTATGCTTTATTCTCTTATGTCTAAGCATGTCAAGAATGTATGATTTATGGGTTTATTATCAGGGCGTTACAACTTGGTATCAGAGCGTACCGAGTTTGAATACTTTGGGTACGTGTGGAGTGATTAGTATCACAATGGGTTTGTCTCGCTTGTTAGAGACTTATGTGTAATGTTATGTGTTTATGTGATGACATGTTTATGTGACTATTTGGGTATAGGATTTAGTTTCTAGGATGTTGATTGGATCCTTGGGTTTCTGCAAGTCTTGTTGGAAAAGCACTTCATCAATGCTGTTTCTAACCGGAACTCTAGTAACGCCTCGGGACTATCATTATCCGAAAATGAAATTCGTAAGTGCTTATGTGATTATGTGCTTACGTGGAGTGAATTACAGTTGTCTGTGCATTAGAACGCGAGTGTTATAGCTTCGGCACATTTGTGAATGTGCTAATGTTCTTCGTTACCTTTATTAGGATGTCAGGACGAAGACGTGGTGGTAGGCGAGGTAGGCCTAGGAGGCAGGAGATGCCTATACCGGACGAGGTTCCAGCGCAGCAGGAGGGTGTTGGTCAGGCCAATGTGGCCGAGCTAGTAGGTCAGCAGGCCATGGGCGCCTTAGCCCGCGAGATGGCAGGAGCTTTGAGGGAATCCTCGGGCATCCTCAGAGCTGAGAATCAGGTCCAGGCCCATGTTACTGAGGCAGGGCCTTCCTTTCTGAAGAGGGAGTTCTTCTGGTCTAACCCGAACGAGTTTGTGGGTGATCCAAAAGAGCCACTTAAGGCAGATGAATGGCTCGAACAGATGACGAAGACGTTTGAGATGCTTGGCATCGAGGACGGGACTTTGAAGGTGACCTTGGCATCTTTCCAGCTTAAGGGGGATGCGGGTTAGTGGTGGAAGTTCATGAGAGGTCGTGTAAGAGGGACTTGGGAGGCCTTTGTAGATGCTTTCCAAGAGAAGTTCTCGTCTCCAGCTGTCAGGGAGAAGTTGAGGGATCAGTTTTGTCAGCTCAAGTAGCTGAGTTTATCAGTGGCCGAGTTTGAGGCCGCATTTACTATTCTATCCAGGTTTGCACCTGAGCTTGTGGCGTCTGAGGAACGCCGTTGTCTGGAGTTTGAGAAGAAGTTGAGGCATGGCCTCAAGATGAGAGTTGGGGGTTCTATGACCTGGGACTATGGACGCCTTGTAAATGTTGCGGCCCATATGGAGATTATGATGCAGGAGGAGGAGGAGAGACAGAGCGGCTCCAAGAGGAGTCAGGATGGCCAGGGTGATGGCAAGAGACAGAGGGGTTCTAACCCTCAACAGTCTCAATGTGGTTTTGCTAGATCTACCTTCCAGTGCCGAGTGCAGGCCCTGGGAGAGGCAGTCAGGGAGACGTGACTTGTTACAAATGTGGTCAGCTGGGCCACAAGTCTCCAGCTTGCTCGCAAAAGGGCGGAAGGTAGAGAGTAGCTTCATCTTCGGTTCGGCCTCAGAGCCAAAGTCAGGGCAGAGGCCAGCCACTCTCTTGTTACCAGTGTGGTTAGGTGGGGCACCTGAAGAGGTTTTGCCCGCAGTTGAGTGGCACTTCTGGTGTATCTGGGCAGAGGCAGAGTTTTCAGCCAGCTCAGTCAGTTTAGGCCTCGAGGGCCAATCAGGGAGCTTCGTCGTCCCAGTCTGTGCAGCAGTCTTTTGCTCCTAGAGGTGAGCAGGTAGATCAGGGGCCTACAGGGCGCGTGTATGCTATTACCCCGCAGGATCTTGTACCGGCTCCATCGGTTGTACGAGGTACCTTCTTGTTTTGTAACTCGGTTGCCAATGTGTTGATTAATACGGGTGCATCTCATTCTTTTATATCTGCTGCATTTGCATCTGCTTTGGGGTTGGAGTTGGCACAGTTAGCATCTCCTATTTGTGTTGTATCACCTGTTGGGGGTGAGTTGATTCTGAAACAAGGGTGTAGAGGGTGCGATATAGAGGTCGCCGACCGCCGGCTTCCATTCTCTTTTGTAGTTATGGCTATGTCGGGTTTTGATGTTATTTTGGGTATGGACTGGTAATCGTCATACCGGGCTGTTATTGATTGCTACCGCCAGAGGGTCACAGTATGTACCTTGAGCGGGGATTGTTTCCATTTCTTGGGGGATCGGGTTGGTAGTGTATTGCCACCGGTGTATGATCTGCGAGGACGGAGTGAACTTACTGGTCTGCTTGCTAGCTTTATGAGTGGTGAGTGTGATGAGACCCAGACTATATTGCCGAGAGTGGTTTGTGAGTACTCAGACGTCTTTCCCGAGGATCTTGTTAGTTTGCCACCTCATCGAGAGATAGAGTTCTCTATTGACTTAGTGCCCGGCACGGCGCCGATTTCTATGGCACCTTATCGTTTTGCCCCAGCCGAGTTGAGTGAGTTGAAGATTCAACTCCAGGAGTTGCTGGATAAAGGCTTTATTCGCCCTAGTGTTTCGCCGTGGAGAGCACCTGCCCTCTTTGCTAAAAAGAAAGATGGTCCCTTGAGACTTTGCATTGATTACCGAAAGTTGAATCGGGCAACGGTCAAGAATAAGTACCCTATGCCCCGTATAGATGATTTGTTTGACCAGTTGAAGGGTTCCCACTGTTTCTCTAAGATAGACTTGAGATCAGGTTACCACCAGTTGAGGGTCAGGAAGGAGGATATTCCGAAGACGGCATTCCGTACGGGGTATGGCCATTACGAGTTTCTGGTGATGCCATTTGGGCTCACCAATGCACCGGCAGTGTTTATGGATTTGATGAACCGAATATTCCGGGAATTCTTAGATCGCTTTTTGGTCGTTTTCGTGGACGACATTCTGATTTATTCACCTTCTGAGGAGGAGCACGAGAAACACTTGAGAGTGGTGCTTGAGTTGCTTAGAGCCCATAGACTATATGCCAAGTTCGGGAAATGTGAGTTCTGGCTAAAAGAGGTTAAGTTCTTAGGCCATGTGGTTTCCGGAGAAGGGGTGTCTGTTGATACATCCAAGATAGAGGCAGTACAAGATTGGGCACAGCCTAAGAGTGTTTTTGAGATCCGCAGTTTTCTAGGATTAGCTGGGTATTACCGCCGATTTGTGAAAGATTTCTCCAGGCTAGCTTCACCGTTGACTAGATTGACGCGGAAAGGGGTCAAATTTGTATGGAGTGAGACTTGTGAAAATTCGTTCCAAGAGTTGAAAGTTAGATTGACCACTGCTCCTGTGTTGATTATTCCAGAGAGAGGTTTGGGTTATGCGGTTTATTGTGATGCCTCACGAGAGGATTTGGGTTGTGTGTTGATGCAAGAGGGGAAAGTGGTAGCCTATGGCTCACGTCAGTTGAAAATACACAAGAGGAATTACCCTACACATGACATAGAATTAGCAGTAGTGATCTTTGCCTTGAAGATTTGGAGACACTACCTTTATGGTGAGAGATTCGAGGTATTCTCGGATCATAAGAGTTTGAAGTACCTGTTTACACAGAGAGACTTGAATTTGAGGCAGAGAAGATGGATGGAGTTCATAGAGGATTATGACTTCGAGTTGCCCTATCACTCGGGAAAGACCAATGTTGTGGCCGATGCCCTTAGTAGGAAATCCATTAGTGATGTAGCTTGTATAGCCATCCGGGAGTGGGAGATGTTGGGTGCACTTGGCGAGTTTGATTTGCTCCTGGGCGAATCCGTGGAGGCTGCGGCCTTGTTTTCTGTTGTTGCGCAGCCTACACTTGTGACTCGAGTGTTAGAGGCACAGAGAGGTGACCTTGAGGTAGAATCCCTTCGAGAGAATATCTCCAGTGGGAAGGCTGAGAAGGGTTTGTCTGTGTATCCCGACCTGAGTGTGAGATACCGAGACTGTTTGTTTGTGCCGGAGTCTTGCCGAGAGGAGGTACTCCGAGAGTTTCACCATTCACGCCTTGCAGTGCATCCGGGAGGCACCAAGATGCATCGTGATTTGGGTCGCCAATTTTGGTGGCGGGGTATGAAAAGAGATGTGGCAGTTTTCGTATTGAAATGCCTTACTTGTCAGCAAGTGAAGGCCGAGCATCAGAGGCCAGCGGGTTTGTTGCAACCCTTGCCTATTGCCGAGTGGAAATGGGAGCACGTCACTATGGACTTCGTTGTAGGTCTTCCGAGGACTCAGCGGGGTAGTGATGCTATTTGGGTGGTTGTAGACCGGTTGACTAAGTCGGCGCACTTCATCCCTATACGCGTGAGAGATTCGGTAGATCATCTTGCCTACTTGTATATTCAGGACATAGTGAGGTTGCACGAGGTCCCAGTGTCGATCGTCTCAGATAGAGATCCTCGTTTTACTGCTAGGTTGTGGCAGAGTTTGCAGAGTGCCTTGGGCACTAGATTGACCTTTAGCACGGCTTATCATCCTCAGACTGACGGGCAGTCCGAGCGTACTATTCAGATCCTTGAGGACATGCTTCGAGGTTGTGTTCTTGACTTTAGTGGGTCATGGGAGAGGCACTTGCCCTTGGTGGAGTTTGCCTACAACAACAGTTTTCAGTCGAGTATCGATATGGCACCGTTTGAGGCCTTGTATGGCCGACCGTGTAGGTCTCCAGTTTGTTGGGCCGAGGTGGGTGATGCACCTTTGTTAGGCCCGGAGTTGGTGAGGGAAACGACGGAGAAAGTTGAGCTTATCCGTAGGAGGCTTGTTACAGCCCAGAGTCGCCAAAAGAGTTATGCCGACCGTAGGAGGAGGCCTTTGGCATTTGAGACGGGTGATCATGTTTTTCTGAAAATATCACCTAGGCGGGGTTTGATGAGGTTTGGAAAGAGTGGGAAGTTGTCCCCTCGGTTTATCGGTCCCTTTGAGATCCTTGAGAGGATTGGGGAGGTTGCATACCGTTTAGCTTTACCGCCGCAGTTGTCCGGAGTGCATGACGTGTTTCATGTTAGTATGCTTCGGAAGTATGAGCCGGATCCGTCCCATGTGCTGGATTGGACCGATTTGGAGGTTGACGAGGATATCTCGTATGAGGAGAGACCGGTTCGGGTCTTGGATAGGCGGGATCAAGTCTTGCGAGGCAAGACCATTCCCTTAGTAAAGGTTTTGTGGAAACATCACGGAGTGGAGGAAGCCACTTGGGAACGTGAGGTGGATGTCCGTGAGAAGTATCCGGACTTGTTTGTAAATGTTTAACCATGTATTGGGATTTTGTAATATTGATGAACTTTAAGAGCATTAAATATGTCTTGAGTTGTAAAACATTGTATATGTTTTGATTTATGGAAGTATTTTGAAACTTGCCTTGAAAAGGAGGTTTAATGTAACATTGCATATGTTGAATGTATTGTAGAAATGGAAATATATCATGAACATTGAATATGATATGGAATTGTGAAAAATGTGTTGAAATTGGTAAATTTCAAGGGAAAGCATGCTAATAATGCATATTGAGTATATATTGTGAAATGCCTCTTGAATAGAGATGGAATGACCGGTAATGGGTCAAGTTGTTGGGTAATGAATTGTAATATTGTTGATAATTGAGAAAAACTTGTTTTTGAAAACTTGTACCTAATTTCGACGACGAAATTCTTTAAGGGGAGAAGGTTATAGCGATCCCGGTTTTCCTTTCCTTTGTATATTGTATTCCGGACTTGGTTCCGTGGTTGTGGTTGTGGTTGTCTCATTCTCATTTCCTTCCCTTTCTCCTTGTATTTGAGTCTTGGGTTGTGTTGGGCAGGTTTGAAATAGGTTGGTTGTGCTTTGGAACCAAAAGTTAATGCCCAGAATTTGGCCTTCACGCTCGAGCGGGGCTTTTGACGCTCGAGCGGGTCCTTTGTTGTTGCTTCTCCGCTCGAGCGGGAGTTTTGACGCTCGAGCGTGAATGTCCATCTCCCAGTATTTTCTCTGAAGGTCTTCGCACGCTCGAGCAGGAGTTTTGACGCTCGAGCGTGACCCTTTGATTTTTGTTCCTCCGCTCGAGCGGGGAGTTTGACGCTCGAGCGGGGACCATGTCTGCAAAACTTCTGCAGGTGTGCAATCGACGCTCGAGCGGCGCTTTTCACGCTCGAACGTAAGTTTGTGTCTGACACTCGAGCGGGGCGACTTTTATATCAGTCCGAGTTTTGACTTTTTGGATCACTTTTTGATTTCCTTTCTCTCTCTTACTTTTTCAAAACCTCCATTGGAGAGCTCCTCTCTCTAAAACCTCACCTTCTCTCTAGGATTTAATCTAGTTAGAGTGATCTCCTACCCTTGAGCCTTTACAAAAAGTGTTGATCTTGGTGTGGGCTACATTTTGATCCGAAAATCTTGGGATTTGGAGCATCTCGAAATTCTTCATCTTCTCCCTTTGAGCTCCGAATTTGAGGTAGGGATTCCTACTCATCTTTATGATCTTTAATCTAAACGTTGAGCTTTTTGTATAAATGGTTTGGTTTGGGAAGTTAGGGTTTGTAATGTGTTATATTGGAAAGTAGAGTTTTGTTCTTTTGATTCAAACTTATGTGTTTTGGGTCTAAAAAGGAGGTTATTGATGTTGTTGGTAATATTTGGACCTTTGGGTCAATATTGAGAAAAATGGAAAAATGCCATGTGTGGGTATATTTGGGTCATTAGTGTAATTAATGGCAATTATTATGGAAGTATGAAATTGAGTTGGAAATAATGAAATTGGCTCATTATGAGATGGAATAGTGGAGTTGGATTTATTAATCACTCACCTTTGAAAATTGTTGATAAATTATCTATTGATGTAATTATTTTCTGTTTAGAAATAATTGCTTTGGGCTATCGGTGGAGGATAGTCTTGATTGTTGTAGACAATGCATGATGATTAGGCAAACTAAAACTAATCAGCTGAATATGTCATCAAATATGACGGTTGAGATAATACATCAAATTTATGTATTGATTGATTATGTATATGATATGTGTTTATATACATTGTATTGTGTGGGAGGAGATAGGGGATGTACTCCACGGTTTAGGGGAAGATAGGGGATGGACTCCTAAACCGGATGTTATTTGGGAGGAGATAGGGGATGGACTCCATTGATACAGCAAATATGTGTATCTATTAAATTATTGATACAGCAAATATGTGTATCATTTGTGAAGTATGAAAGTGTTTTATGTGTTATTGATACAGCAAATATGTGTATCTATTGAGGCTTATGGAAGTGTTTTGATATGAGTTGTTATCTCATTTGAATTGTTGAAATGGAAGAATTATTGATATGAGATGTAATCTCATTCAAAGTATATGGCCAGGTTCTGAGCCAGGATTATGAATTGAGAAATTGAATAAGAAATGGAAAATGGAATAGAACATGAACACATTTGTCATGTAATTGAAATGGGTTAAGAATTGATTTATGTGAGTTAAACTTTTATCAAATGCTAATGTTTTAGTTATTGCTCATATTATGTTTAGCATATCTCTACTGGGCGTTAGCTCACCCTATATGGGACATCATTTTCAGATACAGGTAGCATGCTACCTCCAAGGACGTAACTTGAGAGGCTTAGTGGCTGGGACATCTTTTGTGATCACATTCTTGTGTTACATGTATATCAAGCCAAGGGCTTACTTTGTGTTTTGAGTTAGTACTCCCCTTTTTGTAACCAAGTGTTGGCTTGGAAAGTTGTAAGCCCGCAGGGCATTTACTTTTGTTGTCAACATGTAATACATCTTGTAATGAATACTCTGATGAAATGTAATTATGTTTTATTCTCTTATGTCTAAGCATGTCAAGAATGTATGATTTATGAGTTTATTATCAGGGCGTTACAAAAAAACTATTCAAGCAAAAAATTAAATTGATAGAATATTGATTGTCATATTATTAGATCATTTTGATCTATATGACTTATATGCTCTTAAGAATGGACCATTAATATGTTATAATATATATGTGATTTGATCATATAATTATTTATATTTGATCAATGTAATTTTTTTCATATTCTTTTTAATTTGTTATATGAGATGAACGGTTTAGATAAATTGAAATTTAACTATGAAATTACAATTTTCAACTTTGATAAATCTAAACTCAAAAGTAAGGGATCCTTGTCATGTCAGCCCTCGTATAGATCAGTTTGAGCTTGAAATTTTATGATGTGAACAGTACATTCTAATTATAAAATAATAAAAAAATAATTATTATTAGATAAATTGTTTTGTTGAAATTATTTTTTGATAAAGTTTTAATTTGTTTTTTGTATTTTAATAAACTAACTTCTCATAAAAATAAAAAATGCATATGAAAATGAGGGTTATTATAAAAAATTTCATTGTTAGAAGTTCTAACTTGGAACAAAACATTGAAAATGAAAAAGATATTGGGGTATTTGGTGCGGCTGTTAAAACAGATTATAAATTATAACTTAACGGATCATAAATTATAATTTTAATCAGAAGGTGTTTATCTATTTGATACAACTGCTAAATTATAAATTTAAGTTGTTAAGTAGTGTTTAGTAAAATAAGCTGTGAAATAACTTTTTAAATTAAGTTCTATTTTTTTGTTATTCATTACTAGTTCACATTTCCCATAAAAAAATAATAGTAATAATAATTCATAATCCATTTTGGTCTTTTTCTATTTTTTTAAAAATAAAAAAAAAAATCTAAGGGTATAATCGTGAAGTAACATGCTTACAGTAGAAGCTGATAATCAAAAGTAAGGGATGGATAGCTTCTCAAAATTAACTTGTTTGAGTTAAAATAAGTTGTTAAAATTAGAAGTTATTTAAAATAAATTTAACCAATTTGAGGCCTCGAAATTTTGCGGCTCAAATGCCTCGAAATTGTTTTTGTTTTGTTTTGTTTTTTTTTTTTTTTTTTTTTTTTTTTTTGGCAAGGGTGGTTATGTGTAGGGGTGTGCTAAAAAATTAGACATCCTGCACCAACTCAGCCTGTGTAGTTTGATAAAGTGATAAAATTGACTGATCAATTAGGCTGCTAATTATAATTTGTTAATTCCATATAGTTTTGTGCAAGTCCCTACTATATTTTTATTTCAAATCAGGATAGGGACTCATACAAAACTGTACGGAATTAACAAATTTTAACCAGCAGCCTAACTGATTAGTCAATTTTATCACCAAACCAGTCCAACCCAACTGGCTCACCTTATCAAACCACACAGGCTAAGTTGGTGTGAGATGTCTAGTTTTTTAGCACACCCCTACACATAACCACCCTTCAAACAAACAAAAAAAACAAAAACAAAACCAAACCAAACCAAACCAAACCAAACCAACACAGCAAATATATCTATATATATATTATTCGAGACATTCGAGCCATGAAATTTCGAGGCCTCTAACACGACTGTTTAACCAAACAATCCAAAATAACTTTTTCAAAACTAGAATTTGTAAGTTGGCCAAAATAAACAACACCAAACACACCCCCATCGAACTCTATCTCTCTTTTGTTCAGTTGACTTGTTGACTTAAAGTTAGGCCTCGTTTTGCATGCGTCTGTTTTAGTCTTAACGTCAAAAAATTACTAAAAAAATAAAAAAGTGTATAATCTATACCAAAAAATCAAAGATTCTTTTTTCTCTCTACTTTTTGCACATCGTTTCATAAAAAATTAAAAATTCATTCCAAACATACTAATTTTTTTTTACCTCATATTTTAACCAAAAAACTAAAAAATTACTAAAATAACATATTCCCAAACGAGACCTTAATTGAGGGAGAAATTACTCAGTATTTTTAGAACAATACTCTAATTATAAATCCTAACTGTTTGTCTCTTAAATTTTCAATACAAAAGTAATAACTCTCATGATTTAAATCAATAATAATTTTTCATCGCGGAGGCGGCAACCAAATGTACTATTGATTACTCAAAATATATTAGGGGGAATAGAAAACAATTCTTAAAAATAAAACCACATGAAAAACAATTCTTTCACCATCTTGTTATCATCCTCCACAATTTGCCTCTCCTTTTCCTCACAGTAATGCCAAGTGTTCAAAAAAATTATTCAGAAAAATATTAACCAAAAAAAAAAAAAGTGAGTGGAGATTCATTTCAATTATAAATTTTATTATACAAAAACTAAATTTAAGTCACACATCACATTTTGAGATAAATTTATTGACAATTTTTTTACATTCCTATTATTGTCATTTTTCACAACAGATTAATATCTATCGTTTAGCAAAAAAAATTTTCCCAAGTTTCAATTATTTTCTTTTCTTCTTCTTCCTCGATCAAAAACTCCAATTTACCCCACCAAAAGTCACTATTATTATTAACATCATTATTTATTATTGGGTTATTACTTGTAAATAGAAGAAAGTTTGAACAAAATCAAACAATGGATGAGAATAATAATCAAAACTATTTTTTGAAGCAATCCATCAAAGAAGAGGCAAGCATGTACATAAATATCAAAGTACAATCCTTAATTTCTATGTTTTTTTTTTATATGTAAAAATGAATATTCAGTCTGATTTACGTCAATACCATTCGGATTTAAAAGTCCAAACAAAACAATCTTGTTCGGCACTAGAAGACCGAACAAGCTAACTTGGATCCAATCTCAGTTTCATCAATTTCGTTCTTCAACTAGTATCCAACGTGCTTCTTCTTCAGCAATTGACAATGAAAAAACTGAGGATTGAATGACGTTGCCAAGACGTGACTGAGAGTAAACAGACGTGACTGAGAATGACTAAGAAGAGAAGATGGAGAGTTTTTCTAAATTGATTTTATATTAAGGTTATTATTTAAGTGTATCATAAAATTGAAACATTATATTATTTAAAAATAGTTTATGAAAAATATAATATATTGAGAATAAATTATATATTTAAATAATTTAATAGTGAATAGTGAATAGTGAGAAATTAGGCATACTAACTGATTTAAGGGATATTTATACACAAGTTTTAATTTATGAACTTATACTCCATTAAGTCATAATTAGGATTTTTTGAACCTTCAAGTCCCATTAAATTTTTAATAGTCAGAATTATCCTTCAAACAATTAGTGTTCATCATTTATGATTATCTATAAACATGATGATTTGACATTTATTTTGATTTTCAAAACTTTAAAATATCAACTTTCAAATTGAAAAAACTAAAAAAAAAAATTATGTGCAAAAAAAAACAAACAAACAAACATTTTTTAAAATTAAAAAAAAAATTGAAAAAAACCGAATTGTTTTTTTGGTGTAAAACTGAAAATTGTGTCTATAAAGAAGTATGATGATAGAACATTAATGTGCACAACTAAAAAAAAAAATTTAAATTAAATTAAATTAAATAAAAAAAACTAATAATATTCTCAATTTTAAAATTAAAAAAAATGATAATATTATCAATT
Source organism: Camellia japonica (assembly GCA_030407325.1). Classification (NCBI taxonomy): domain Eukaryota; kingdom Viridiplantae; phylum Streptophyta; class Magnoliopsida; order Ericales; family Theaceae; genus Camellia; species Camellia japonica. The sequence continues at coordinate 139,082,319 of JAPPVO010000032.1, forward strand.
TTATTAAATAGTTGAATCAAACAAATAAGTAGTAGGACAGAAATATTTAATCTAATATTCTATTTTTTTCATCAATTATAAAACAATTATCTAAAACATTACCATACAAAATTGATAATATTCTTAATTTAAAAGTTAGAAAAAAAAAAAACTAATAATATTATCAGTTTTACTAAATGAAACTTATTAGTTCAAAATTTTTTAAATAAGACCTGAACTATTATAACATTTATAAATAAGACTTTTAGGTAATTAACTATTGATTGGTTTTTTAGTGTAATCCCCTCTTAGTTGTCTCAAAATGGTAGGTGCATACCTTCTTCAACAGTAACAAGTTTATCCCCGAGTCCCTCAAAACTACAATAAAATTACTAATGCCTACTCAATTTTCCCATGAGTCCAAATTTTTTGAGAAATGCCTACTAATTTTCTTCTAATTACCATCCAAGCCAAACAAAAAGCAAAAGACTAAAATAATAATAATAAAAATAAATTCTCCCATTTCAATTTATCTCTTCTTTTTCGTAAAAAAATTAAGTTCCAAACATAACATATAGGAATGCACAAGAAATAATAATCAATCATGTGTAACGTGTACAAAATTACCAGCAATCAATCTGTTCTCTAGAAAACCAAATGTAGCAAAATTAAATTATATATACGAAATAACCCATTTTCCATCCGCGACTTGCTGATCTTTTTTATACCTATGACAGTTCTGCAAATGTCATTATCAACTTGGAATATAAATATCCACATTCAATCCTTCGAATTCTAGTAAATAATAGGATCTGCAGATTGTCAGGCAACCGTAATCACTGATCGTGCAGCAACTCGTTTGCCTTGTCCAACCAAACATTGTATGCCTCATCAGTTAAATGAACAAAGTGCACCTGGAAAAATCATTATTTTTTTCACATGAATTTTACACTACTTACTAGTTTCTCAACCTTTGAATGATCAAAGACTAAAGTGGGAAAATGACTAAAGTAAAATCTCAAATTAAGTGTGCATGCATTCAAACCCACTTCTTAACATAATTTCCATTTTCGAAGTGAATTTTATTTTTGTGGGGTGGAGGGAGGTTGGAAGAAGTACTCCATGATCCGAACTATGTCAGTTACAGGGAAGTGGTCTGGACAAGGTCAGGTTGGAAACAAGGAGTTTAAAAACAATTTGCAGGGACTCAAAATTCTGTATAGCCTAAGCTTGAATGTCCACGACAAATACGGACAATGTTTCCAAACAAAACTACGTGGAAACCTACCCACCCATCACAAAGACTGACACAAGGAAATACCTTAACGCCTATGGCAATTATATTGGATGCCCCGGAAACAACAATGCCATAAGCGCTGTGTTTTAACTTTTCTTTCCACATAAAACTTGATTCTGAATGATGATCCTGTACTAGTTTTAGTTCGTGCTTAGGAAATCATAATTCTTTTTGCTCATCAATCAACATATCACCAAAGAACACAGTCAGTTAAAGCATAAAGATTATAGGAAATAAGACATGCAACATTTCAATCTGGAAAGTGAAACTGAGGATTAGCATTACATGAAGTGTCAAGTTTTTATAATTGGCAATTCTGTTTGACAAAACTCCTTTCAGTTGTAATTTTATTTGCTTTTATGTTTCAGTGAGACTGTGAGTGTTTAGATGCAAATTCAACACGAATTGTGCATGTTAGAAGAGTTTGTGCTGACATTCTATAGCTTGAGCATCCTTTATTTGCTACTTCACTAAAGTGGTTTGACCGCTCGAGTGGTCAGTTGTGCTCGAATCATCTAGTATCTCTGCCTGCAAACTAAACTTTTGGGAAATATGTTTCACTGCTCGAGCGGTTGGCCTATATGTTTTGCACCGCCTTTACTCACACCGCTTAAGCAGTGAAATGTGCATTCGAGCGGTCTTCGCGGCTCTCCATTTTGTATAACGTGCGCCATTTACTGTTTTTAGGGTTTAACCCGTCCAGATTCTCAAAGAAGAGAAAAATACAAAACGTTTTACATTGGAGGGTGTTTTTATATGAGTTTCCTTGATGTATAGAGGTGATCGATTAATCAACGAACTACAGAGTGTCAAACATCAAAGGTTGAGTTTATTCTTTTATTCACATAAAGAGAGGTATTCTTCGGTGGATTCTGAGAAACTTGGGCTTAAAGCTTTGGTGGATTCTGGAGTGGGTCATCGTTGTGGATTCAACGTTTGTGGTGAAGACGGTGTTGGAAGAGGCACATCGGATTTGGATCAATTGGGGCTTAGATTCGCTAGATAATTGAGGGTACTCATGTGTAATTCATTTTTATCTTCTTAGTGGATTGCTTTGTCAGTTTGGCTCGTAATGTTTTTTTATCACAATTGAAGGTGCTCCAATTATGATTTTTTTCACGTTAAATCGTTGTGTTGATTTCTGGTTGATTGTTTGATTGAGATTGATATTCACTGTTTAAAATTGATACATAATCACAAATCAATATCTCGAGGGTTGTTAAGATTTTTCATAAAGCAATTCCAGGACAAGTTAATACCTCCTTGAAGTCATTTGCCAATTCTCTAACTGTAGATATAGCTATAGTGGCAGCTTCATCCAGAGGATACCTGAAAAAATCAAATAAAATTAGTGGTCATGCTGCTATCGATAAACACCATGATGAAAAGATTCAAAACAATTGCTTGAGCCATTATCGTGTAAACTAAAGATGGTTTTATCCATCCATTTATTTATTCTATTATTCAAAGAACCTTATCAGAACAATTTGCACATGTGGCCATATAACCTAGGTTGATTAATAATGCATTCAACATCTCAAGTCATTCTCATACATGGCGAGAGAAGGTCTACAAGTCAACCCATCTAGTGAAGACAGTGATGTCTCAATCTAATATGCAGGAGTTTTGGGAAAGGCGACTAAAAAATTCACAATATTATTTTATTTGATTAGACATATAGAATAAACTTTAACAACTGACAGTTCTTTTAACCAACTTACCTATGATTACCACATGATATGGCAGGATATGCAATATATTGAATGTTGTTCTGTTTGGCAACACGTAAACTGCTTCTGTTACAAATTTGGGTAAAAAGAAATCGTAATAAAATGACCAAACAAAACCAAATAACCAAACCAAATGAAGCCTTGTGTCCTAATCAGGAAGCAAAACCGAATAAATATAAATAAATATATATATATATATATAAATGAATTCTGGGTAGGAAACTTATTACCTGTATGCACTTCTTAAAGAGGCTTCAGGGTTAGGATCCACATCGTATATGGGCCCAACAGTGTGAATAACATGAGAAGCGGGCAATCTAAAACCTCTGCATATACACAACATCCTTGTATATTCATAATGAGCTACATAAACATAAAGTTGGACAATACCACTATTATAGAAGCTGAAGTAGGAAAGCCTACTGTGTAATCCTCGCTTCTCCAGTGGGACAGCGAATTCCACGTTCGACTTCTTCTACATCATAGCATGCTGCTCGGAGTTCCTTACCAGCAGCTCGGTGTATGGCTAAGAAAATACACACAGACTAATTGACAGAGTTCATAACAGAACATGCTCAACAGAAAATGGTGAGAAATTACCTCCATCAGTACCAGCACCTCCAAGCATCCGCTGATTTGCTGGATTGACCTATGAGAACAATGATCCAAATTAAAAAAAAAAAATCACTAAAGCCCCATCATAGTGTTTGGATTTTCAGATTTAGCTGGTGTGCCAAATCCAACAATGATCCATCATTTTGAATTCTACAGTACTAAAATTGAATTTTAGTAGAATCCCTGGACAAAGTTTTAACCCTTAAATTAGCTACGTAATGGCTGAAAGGTGTTATGTAAAATCAATGGAAGCCAAAATTTAGGAGTTCAAATCATAAAATCTAAATCCAAGTTTCATAATGCAACATAGTTTCACATTCTCGTACTGTGAAATTAACTAACTAACCAACCAACCAACCAAACAAACCAAGCCTTAAGTCCCATCAAATGGGGTCGGCTACATGAATACTTCTTCTCCACTCGACTCTATCCAAGGCCATTTCGTTAGTCAAATTAAGGAGATTCATATATCTATTTACTACACTAGTCCACGTCAATCTAGGTCTACTCCTTCCCCTAACACTACCATCTACCATCACTGTGTTGCATCTTTTCACTACTGCCTCTATTGGTCTCTGTTGTATATAACCAAATCATCTCAATCTATTTTCTCTCAACTTATCTTTTATCAGTACTACTCGTACCCATTCTCAAATATATTCATTCCTAACTCTGTGTTTTTTAGTCTTGCCACATATCCACCTTAGCACTCATCCTCTCTACATGTTGTTTCTTAGTTACCCAACATTCCGTCCCATACAGCATTGCTAGTCTAATAGCCGTTCTATAAAACTTCCCTTTTAGTCTAATGGGTACTCGTTTATCGCAAAATACTCCAAACGCACTCCTCCACTTAAGCTACCCAGCCTTAATTATGTGGACCACATCCGCTCCAATCTCCCCAGTCGTCGTGATAATTAATCCTAAATAACAAAAATGTTCACTCTTAGGTAATTCTTAATTCTCAATATTCACTTCGTCTTTGCTTCCACTGTGATTGTTACTAAAATTACACTCCACATACTCTGTCTTAGTTTTACTTATCCTAAATTCTTCAGATTCAAGTGTTTTTCTCCAAATCTTCAACTTAGTGTTAACTCATTCTTTAGTCTCATCTACTAATACGATATCATCTGCAAAAAGCATACACCATGGCACATCATCCTAAATATCGCGCATCAACTCATCCATAACTAAAGCAAAAAGATAAGGACTTAAGGTTGATTCTTGGTGTAACCCTACAGAAATTGAAAATTCACTCGTCTCACTAGTGGGCGATCTAATAGTGGTCACCACACCTTCATACATATCTCTAATCACATCAATGTAACCTTTTGTTATTCCTTTCTTCTCTAACACCCACCAGATTATATCTCGAAGCACTCTATCATATGCTTTCTCAAGATCGATAAAAATCATATGAATGCTTCTTTTCTTTTCTCTATACTTTTCTATTACTCTCCTCAAAAGATAGATCGCTTCTATTGTTGACCTACCAGGCATAAACCCAAACTGATTCTCTGACACCTCTGTTATATCTTGCAATCAACGTTCTATCACTCTCTCTCACACTTTTATTGTGCGACACATTAACTTGATTCCTCTATAATTGTTACAATTCTGAACATCTCCTTTATTCTTATATATTGGCACTAAAATACTCTTCCTCCACTCTGACATTCTCCTAGTCAACAAAATCTTACTAAATAACCTAGTCAACCAAACAACCCCCTTCTTACCCAAACATTTCCACGCTTCAATAGGTATATCATCGGGTCCTAAAGCCTTATTCAATTTCATCTTCTTAAGTACAAACTCTACTTCAAAGTTCCTAATCCTACGATAGAACCTATAGTCCTGATTTTCCTTATTACTATTTACTTCTTACCCTTTTAACCGACCTCCATGCTCCTTATTTAACAACTTCTCAAAATAGTTCTTCCACCTCTCCTTAATCTCTTCATCCTTCACTAACGCCTTAGAGTCCTCACCCTTGATGCACTTAACCTGATTAAAATCTCTTGTTTTCCTCTTTCTTATCTTAGCCAGTTTGTATATCCTCTTCTCTCCCTCTTTACTATCTAGTCCAGTGTATAAGTCATCATAGGCTTTCAACTTAGTCTCCCTCACTACTTTTTTGACCTCCTTATTGGCCAATCTGTAGCGCTTAAGGTTTTCCTTAGTTCTATCATTCTGCCACTTTTTAAAGCTCTCTTTTTTCGTCTTTATTACCGCTTGGACCTCCTCCCTCCACCACTAAGTTTCCTTAAAGTTGGGTCCCTTTTCTTTCGACTCTCCAAGAACTTCCCTTGAGATTCTCCTCATACAATTGGTCATCGAGTTCTACATAGCGTTAGTAGCATCTTCCAAGTCCCAAATACCTTCTTTATCCATTCTATTCTTAAATGTGTCTAGTTTATCCCTGTTTAAATCCCACCATCTAGTTCTGCGACGCCCACTATCTTTCCGAGTTTGGTATTGCCATTTACAGCATACATCTAGTACCAAAATCCTATGTTAAGACGTCAAGCTCTCTCCAGTAATCACCTTACAGTCGCTACATTTTAGACGATCCTCTTTTCTTACTAGAAAGTAATCTATTTGGCTCCTAATTGACCCACTCTTGAAGGTTATCAAATGTTCCTCTCTCTTCTTATACATAGTATTGGCCACCACTATGTCAAAAGCCAACGCAAAATCTAAAATACTCTCTCCAGCGTCATTTTTATCACCAAAATCATACCCACCATGCACCCTTTCATACACTAGTTTATCTACTCCCTGTGTTACATGGACTCTTTTATTTCCCCCACAATACTCGTGTCCACCGGATATGACATAGGTAAGTGTGTGGGATATGTGTCTACCACTTGTACCCAATTTAGACACTCAGATCCTTTAATTTGTTACAATATATGAGAAGAAGAAACTCACATTTGCTAGTAAAGTAATAATTTTAGCCTCTCACATTAATTAGATATAAAAACTTCATATTTTTTCCTGAATCCTGTTCAATTTAAAGTATATTTGGATATAATTTACAACATTTCATTTGAGAATATTATATAATATGCAATAGATATGGATATATGACACGTCTCCGTACCCATATTCAATTTTGGATACGTATCCCAAGATCCTAAGATTAAAATTTATGAGGGTCTGACGCTTGAATACACACCCGCACCCGATACTTGTACTCGAGTCCATGTAACATAGTCTACTCCTATATGGCCATTGAAATCACCACCTATAACTAGGTTCTCTCCTATGGGTATCTCCTGTAATACCCCATCCATTTAGTCCCAAAAAACTCTCTTAGTCTGATCATCAAATCCTACTTAGGGGCCATATGCACTAATAACGTTCACTATATTCTCTCCAATAACTAGTTTAATTAACATAATCCTATCACCTTTCCTAATGACCGCAACTATGTTTTCTACAAGACTCATAGCAACTATTATTCCTACCCCATTCCTGTGTCTATCTTTACCACTATAATATAGCTTAAGACTGGTATCCTCTATTTCCTGAGCTGCCATTTTCAATTGAATTCCAAATGAGACATGATGGGGCAATTAAATTTCCAAGGGACATCCAAACACGCCCTTACACCTTGATTGCTTGAGCCACCATAATCAAGGGGGGTTTGGCATTTCTATAATTTGAAATTAATTAATTATCTAACACAATTTTGTAACAACGCGCTTCTTCACAATTTGCTGACCACATTATTCATTTCATCAATGATCCACAATAAAATTTGCTCTTCAACTAAGCACAGAGATGCAAAATCTGAACATTACACCTAGAGTAACGGCACTATGGTTTGAGCATTCATCACAAGGCCTACAAGAACTCCACGTAAGCTCCATAAATGTTAAAATCATAATGACATCACACCAAGTCTCGCAATCACAGTCAATACCTATTAAGCATGGGTACGGGTATGAGTACTGGTATGATAAGGGTACATTGATACGGTAAAATCCAAAAATAGTAAGGTACGGATATGACTTGGTACGCTTGTAAAAAAATATTTATTGTTAATTTAGAGTAATGCAAAAATTAATTAAATGGTTTAATTTGTTAAGATCCAACCTATAATTAACATTTAATGCCAAAAGTAAAGGTATAAATCAAAATTAAATGTCAATATATTAAATAACTTACAAACCATTGTTTAATTTTAAAATCATGCTAAGTATAAAACTAAAAATAAAAAAGAAGTCTAGTAAAAGGAGTTTTATCTCTATAGTAGAAGAAAATATTGTTTCAACTGAGGTACGGTACGGCGTGAGTATCTATTAGGTACGTCTGGGTACACCAAAAATTAAGAAGAAAAATTTTGAGTACATGTTTTGTGTACCACGTACGTATGTAGAAGTACCATACGAGATACCATACGCCGGTAAGTACCCGCATGTTTTTCGAAGTACCCATGCTTCATAGGTCAATACCTCTAATCACATAAATAAGCTAACAAACTCAAGCAATTAGCTTCAAAGTTCTAACAATGCTTAGCTAAAAAATCACCTTGTCCTAGTCCAAGTCTTAGCAAGGTTCTGAAAAGCGGTTGCGGTTGCCGTAACAGTGGCGGTAGCACGGTTGCGGTTGCGGGGTGTAAAGGTCGTAGCGTAACGGTTGCGGTTACCGGAACCGTGAATTTTTTTATTTTTCGCACAATTTGAAAAAAACTCATCGATACGCATATTTTTTTCCATGATCATATTTATTGGATTTAAAATAAATATTGATCAATTTTTGTAAATTTTTAAGTATGATCCAATATATTTCATATTTTTAAATCACTATAAACTAAGTTTTTTACATTTTATTTTAATAATTAATGACTTTATATTATACAAAAATCAATCACTAACTATTATATATAAGATAAACAATGACAAAAGTAAGAGAATAAATATGAACCTAAATATATATATATATATATACATATATTTTAACCAAGCCAAATAGATAATGACCACACTAATTATTATTATTATTATTATTATTATTATTATTTTCAAACAATATATAGATAGACACACACAAACAAAATGGTTGAGTGATAGCAACTGAATAGAATAGCTAGGTCTTACATTTCAACAAATCAATAACATGTTCTTTATCTTCCCTCTTCTCTCTCTCTCTCTCTCTCTCTCTCTCTTGCTCCTTCATCTTCCCTCTTCTTTCTATCCCTCTTCCCCCATTTTCAGCTTCTTTTTTTTTTGCGTTTTGTCAAAAGAAGCAGTTCGAAACCGTTACATAACGGTGCGTAACAAGCTGTTATGGCTGTTACAACACCATTACGACCGCTACGACAGCCGCTATGGCCGACACACTTGTGAATCTCAATCACACTGCAAAAGCGGCCGTAACGGGTAGCGGTAACCACCACAACCATTACGTAACGGCGTTACGTAACGGTTGCGGCCGCTTTTTAAAACCTTGGGCAGATTATATCATAGGATTGAGATTATTAGTCTATGGGACTCACATTTTGTCGTTTGATTGCAATTTTTGTTATTCGAATTAGATTCCAATGGAGATTCTATTATATCCAAATCCAACAAAATTGATGAATTTTTTAATCTTACAACTAATAATGCAAAACAAACATATAATTCAGATTATATATTACAAAACAAATGTGAACAAGAGATAATTATTTATCTCTCTAATCCAATTAGATAACCAATCCTGTTAATCCCTTCACTATTAATCCTGCCAATCACACAAGCCTCAGTCTATCATACAAACAATTCCAAGTCATAAAAATGGAATTCCTATCACAGAAATTGAGCACTAATCATTAAGTAGAATACCTCAAACTATTGAATTTGAGAGAAGGCTTATCAATATGGATTTGAAATAAAAGATCATAATAAAATACAAACATCTATCTACTTATAAACTCAAATCACTTCAATTGAAATAAAATCCTCAAATTCACAATCAAAATGAGAGAAAAGAGAAGAGAAGTTACAACGGCGTCGGAAGAGCCATCGACGGACCACTGAGTGATGTCGCCCTTCTGGATTTTGAGAGCGCAAGAGCGGGACAGCGGGAAGTGGACGACTCGGTGGCCGTTGGACATGGTGGAAACCCTAGCAGAGCTCGATCCTCCACCATTAGCTAAGCCAGACCTCTGCAAATCCATTTTCGAATTGTTCGCAGCCGACGGTGCCGCTGGAGATTTCTATGGTATTTCGATCAGGAAATCGAAGCCTAAAACTAGTACTAGTCCAGAGAGCACACCAAGAAGGATCGTCACATTTTGTTTTTGCGTGTCCAGTGTCAGTGTCAGTACACCAAAATTGAATTTGACAATGTTGCGAAGATAGCGGAAGGAAAATTCTATTTTCTACTTATTTCAATACACACATTTAATAAAATAATTATAATGGACATCTATCAACACTTATAATATTATATAAAAATATTTTTTATACATATTTTTTAAAAATAAAAAAATCTCAGTATAAACATTTTGACTAGAAAAAACTAAACCCTAATTTTTTTTTTCTATTGTTGTCACTTTGCTTGTTACACATTCTATACTCCTCTATTAGTAGCAAAATAATATTCTCATAACAATTCTCATATTACTTTAAGCTATACGTTTATATTCAATTATTTATATTGTTTCTTATTACTTCTACAATTTTTGCTTAATTTTGTTATGAAAGAGTTGCAAAATAATAGAACTTCAAACTCAGGCAAAAATATGTCTAGAAAAAGAGGTTTGTAGAGACTGTTTACTTTAATGATGTGTTTGGTTGAGAGATTTGATGAGAGATTTAGAAAGAGAAATGGAAAATTTTATTTACATTTCACATAGTTTCATATATCTTTTTCCTTTCATTTTTCAAATCTCTTTCTAAATTCCCTAACCAAACACAACTTAAGAGAACATCAAAACAGGGGACTGTCAGAATAGGAGTAGTTTATAATTCAATCTTGGGAGCGGGAAGAGAAGTAAACTGCCCATCCAACAACCTCTCTCTCTCTCTTTACATCCATGGCCCCTGGTTTTGTTCCTTCTCTCTCTCCTCTATATATTCCCTCTATCCACCTCTCCCTTTTCATCACAGCAATAACTTATCCACCAACTCCCTTTGCATTTTCCACGCCTTTTCTCGCAATCCAAATACTCATTTTTCTCTTCATACCCATCTTCACAGATCTCTTACTCCGTCTTCATGCAACAAGAACATTTATAATTACCATTTTGAAAATAAAAGTAGAGTTGCTAAAATGACCATTGTGATTCTTAAATAAAAAAAGGACTAATCCAAAAAATCTCTCAACAAAATAATTTTTTTTAAATATTAATTTAAAATGGGGTGGGCAAAATAGTAAATGAAATAACAAAATGAAAAGAATGCCTTACCTTCAACAATATTTTGGGAATGAAGGTTGAATATGGTCTTCAATAAAGGTCTTCAATGGAGGTGTTCATATGGGTGGGTCTACACTTGTGGACATAGTGTCAATGAACAAGTGTATGGAAAGGAGTGTTTGGTGTGTGTACAATAGTTATGAGTGAAGGGTGTAATTGTAACTTTTAATGTGTGGATTGAGAATATTAATTAATAATCAAATTAATAGTTGTGTGCATTGAGAAAAGATGTGTACTGAGGTAATTAAATGTGTGAAAATAGAATTTTCCACAAAGGAAACCTTTTTCTGGATGAGGATGACAAAGGGACCTTGCTGCTGCTGCTGTGACTAAGGAAAAATTATTGGCACACCATGTGGTTATATTTCATACTAATCATAATTTAGCATACTTTTTTTTTTTTTTTTCAATCACTTAATATAAATTCATAAGTCTCACCCCTTTATCAATTATAACACTGTTGAAGTATCACTTGACGATACTCTAAGATCAACTAATAACTTCTCGTGACTAAGGCCTGTTTTTTAGAACTTATAATAATAGTTGAAAAATCAATAAATCATTAAAAAAATCAAAGAATTACACAATAAGAAAAATCAAATTTTTATTTTTATTTTTATTTTTTTCACATTTTTCCGTAAAAAATTAAAAAATCATTCCAAACATATTAATTTTTTTCACCTCATATTTTAGTCAAAAAAATATAAAAATTATTAAAATAGTCTATTCTCAAATCAAACCTAAGTCATGGTAGGTCTGTGGTGCCTTGGTTATGGCTTTTTTTATTTATTTTTTATTTTTTTGATTTTGATAATTCGAACCGTTCTTATTATAGAGTTTATTGAGTACATCATTCATGTAAAAAAATTTAAATTGATTGGACATCTATAGCTTTGTAATAAGAGTACATTTATTTTTTAAAAGTAAATGGTTAACATAATCTTGATGATTTTTTTAAAGCAATTAGAATTTGATCATATGGTTGCGAATTTTCAATTAACTTGATTTTTTGCATGAATGATAAACTCAATGAATCCTACACTATAAACAATTTAAATGATTATACAAACTGTCTAATGTACAAAACTCGTTAAGTATATCATTTTGATAAAAAAATCACGTCGATCGGATATCTATAGTTACTTGATCAGAACACATTTATGTCAATACTTTATTTATTGGTAAATTACATTTTGCTTCGTTTATGGTTAGTCACTTTCTCACTTTGACTCTTAAAATTTATTTTTTTTCTCACTTTGACCTTTTATGTTTCAAGTTTTTTCACTTTACTCCTAAAACTAATTTCTATTAAAAATTAGATAGAAAATGACACAATGACAATCACGTGACATACAAATATTTTATTATATATGACTCACACCTTTAACATAAACTTAAATTATAATATAATAATATATTTTTTTATATTATGTGACAGTTATTGTGGCATTTTCTATCTAATTTTGAACAGAAATTAGTTTTAAGAGTAAACTAAGAAAAACTTGAAACAAGAAGGGCCAAAGTGGGAAAACATAAACTTTAAGAGCCAAAGTGAGAAAGAGACCAAACATAAAGGGGGGAAAATGTAATTTACTCTTTATTTTCAAAATCATACTTATTGTTGTCACAAATGTGATCTGATCAAGTGGCTATTAATATCCAATTAACATAATTTTTTTTACAGAAACTATATACTCGACAATCCTTACACATTGAACGGTTTGGATCATCAAAATAAGTCTAGAGCAAGGTCCCACCATGGGCCAATAACCAGGGTCGGTCCTGCGTAATTAGGGGCCTAAGGCGAATTTTTTAAATTAGGCCCTTCATATTTCATTATCCAAAAAAAAATAAAAAAATTTGTTTGGATAAAACAAAAAGGATAAAAATTTATTTCTATTGCATTACAATTTAACAAAATTTAGATAACAAATATATATATATATATATATATAAATAGTTGAATTTCAATTAGTTGAATCGAATCTTTATTTTTTAGCTTACCAATGCTATAATAACTAAAATTAATTGGGGGTAAAGATGAGAATTTTTGACACAACGCAAGCAATATATAAAATTAGCAAGTTAGGGTTGACTAATTTTCAACATGAATCCAAGTATGACACGACTCAATAACATAAATTATTAGTTATATATTTTAATGTTCACTAAGGGATGCCATGACATTTTTTTAATCTTTTATGTAACTACATCTAACTTAATAAAAAAGTATGTAAAATAATAATTAAGGCTAATATGTTTTTTTCATTTAAGATATGTATTTTTTTGTTGCCTATTTTAGAGTCAATCTAGTAAACAATATATAGTAATAAGGTACAATTTTCTTAATTAGAAAATGCAATTGAATTAAAATCAAACATTCTATGAATAATTTCATTTAGTAGAAATAAATTTTATAAAATTCAACTTATGGGAAAAAATTTTAATCTCTCCATACACTTGCTAAATTATTTTTAACTAAAAGTGAAAGTTTTCACATTAAACATCAATCGGACACGAATTAAAATAATATCATACGACAACATGAAAATAAATGAATTGAACTAATATTGAAATAATTATGAAATAATAAGACATGATACACTCTCCTAGTTGGGAGCCCTAAATTTTGTTCAAAATTAGGGGTCCAAAGCGACCGCCTTAGTTGCCTCACCTCAAGGCCGGCCCTGGCAATAACACTCTCTAATCTGATATCAACCTAGAGAGAAGTCTCCCTTAATTTGAATGGTGCATTTTCTAGAATTATTCGAGAAGATTATTTATATTAAAAATTAGGATAAATTACATTGTTAATTTTTAAGTTTTGAAGAAAATACAACAAATTTTACAGTTTTGACAAAGTCACATTTTACAGTTTTAACAAAATCAAGTTTAGGTTTTGTGAATGTTGTACATAGCTCCCTTTTTATTAATAATTCGTTAGTCATATGGATAGAAAAATAATGATTTTAAACTTAAGTGTATATATATTTTTTATTTATCATTGTAATTTCACACTATTTATATTAGTTTCAGTTGTTTCAGCCCTTCTAAAAGGGAGATCAATGTAACTATGCTAAAACTATGGGGTTATTTATTTTTTCTCTATACCTCAGAGGAGATCAATGTAATTTATCCTAAAAATTAAGTTAATTGGACACTAATAATCACTTGATTTATTTATTTAAAAAAAAAATAGATGAAATATTTTTAAAATTATATTATTTATTAATTTATTTTTAAATAAATATAATTTGATCAAGACACTTTCGATATCTAAGTAATTAAATTTTTTATATGAATAATATATTTGACAAACTGACAAAATAAATAATTTAAATTATTGAGATAAAGCCATAGTGAGTCAGATTGAATCCAACTAGAGAGTATCTAGTCCCAATTTGATAGTGGTTTGATGGCGTGCAAATTTATTGACACGAGTGTGAATAACAACAACTTATTAGTTGAATTTTTTCCACCAAAATATCAAAATGAGCTAATCAAATACAATCAAATTATTGTTGAAAATAAAAAACAAAAATTGGAATTATTGTTTATTTGATCAATAATTTGTTGGTCTAAATGTGGAATAAACAGAAGCAAAAAACTTTTGAATTATTGTTTATTTGACCAATAATTTATGAAAAATGTTAAAGATAGCTCTAATGACGACTGTTGCTAAAGTTAAAACATATGTAAAAGTATTTTGATATATGTGAAATGTGTATTGCATTTATAAATATTTTGTCATTATGTTATTCTTATTGAAGACCCTTAAAATTGTCATTAATTTATTAACATATTTCATGTCAAATTTTTTAGATCTACACATTTATATCTACATCTATATATATTCTCAAAAACCTTTGATAACCTTTATATTTATAGATTTTTATTTATATTCATAGAATTTTTAAAAATTATAAACAAAAATTCATTTGGTTTTGAGAAAATTAGTGAAATATCACTCTCTAACTTTGAATAGTAAGAGAGGTCCAATATATTTTTTTATTAGTTAAGGTCCCTCAATAATATTATTAGAGAAATTTTAGCTCATTACATAGAAATTTTTGAAATTTCTTTGTGAAAATATTGAGAGACTCCAACTACTATGAACATGTTGCATGTCATTTATCTTATAAAATTCTAATATTAGGGACTTTAAACTAAAAACCTCTTTTATTTTTGTTTTCAAAAAGATATATACAGTATACAAAATTTAAATTTTGTAACTACAAAAAAGTTAGTTTCACTTGTTTATCTTATTTTATTTTTATTTCTTCCTTCTTCTCCCACCCTTTTTGACCATAAACCATTGTTCATCACTACCATCGATCACCATTGCCGATGACGTCCTCCACTAACTACCTCTGGCTACCACCTCACTCGGCCCCTAATTACGTTCTACTGGTGAACTACCTTCAGTCACCATTTCCAACCATCGACAATTACCTCTGGCCATTGCCAACCACGTCTCACCAATGGCAACCACCTTTGGTCACTACTGAAAAATCTAGAAATCCCCTAGATATTGATTTGTGATTATGTATCAATTTTAATGAGTAAATAGCAATGCTATAGCGATCCCGGTTTTCCCTCCATTGGTTATTATATTCCGGACTCGGTTCCATAGATGTCGATTGTTGTATATGTTTCTTTTCCGTCCTTTAATTCCTTGTATTTGAGTTTTAGGATGTGTTGGGCAGGTTTGTAACAGGTTGGTTGTGATTGGGAACAAATGGTTGCTGCCCAGATTTTTGTGTCTTCGCTGAGCGAGCTTTGTGTTTTAGTTCCTTCGCTCGAGCCAGGGTTCCTTCGCTCGAGCGACAGTTGGGTGATGTGTCTAGTTGCTCGAGCGAGAAGTCTTGCGCTCGAGCTTGCGTCTGCGTCTGGTTCTAGACCTAATGGTTGCATTTCTTGGCTCGAGCGAGCTTTCCTTCGCTCGAGCGAGCGAGTTGTATGTTTTGAGTTTCTTCGCTCGAGCGTGCTTCTGGGTTGCAGACCTGAAGCTTCGAATTGTTGGCTCGAGCGAGGCTTTCTATGCTCGAGCGAGATTCCTTTGTCTCTGGTCGCTCGAGCGACCACTCCTTCGCTCGAGCGAGCCTCGAATATATCAGTTGGCAGCAGCGGGTTACACTTTACTTTTTCATCACCTTCTTTACACGAACCCTAGATCCGGCTGCTCCCTCTCTCTCTCTACATACCTTCTCTCTACAAATCCATCTAGCTCTAGTGTGTTTCTACCCTAGTCCCTTTGTATAAAGTGTGGAGCTCGGTGTGGACTACATTTCAATCCGAAAATTTGTGGATTTGGAGCATCTTGGGTTTTCTTCATCTTCTCCATTTAGTCTCTTCTTTTGAGGTAGGGATAACCTACTCCTTTCTATGGGTTTTGACATAGATATTGTGTATTTTGTATAAATGGTGGATTTTGGTAATTTTGGGAAAGTTAGGGTTTGTTGTGTAATTTATAAAAGAGGGGTTTTCAATGTTTTGAGCCAAATATGTGTTAGAGACTTGAAATTGGGGTTGTTTATGAATTATGAATGAAGTTTGGCCTTGGGGGCAACATTTGAAAATAGAGGGATTAAAGCCCTACTTGAAATTAAGCAATTAATTTGTATAATTAATTAGGGAAATATGGAAATATGAAATTGGGTTGAGAATCATGAAATTGGATGGACTTGTGTTAGAATGGTGGGGTTGGATTAATTTATTACCCACTTATGAAATTGTTGATTATTTATCCGTTCAATAAATTTATTATCTGTTTAGATATAATTGCTTTGGGCTATCGGTGGAGGATAGTCTTTATTGTTGTAGACACTGCATGTTGATTAGGAAAAATTGAAACTAATTATCTGGTATATGTCATTGAATATAATGGTTGGAATAATACATCGAATATGTGTATTGATTGATCACTGTATATGATAAGTGGTTAAATACATTGTATATGTATGTTGTGTGGGAGGAGATAGGGGATGTACTCCATGATTTGGGAGGAGATAGGGGATGGACTCCATTGGTAATTGAAGTATGGAAGTGTTTTAATATAAGTTATAGTCTCATTTAATTGTTTGGCCAGGTTCTGAGCCATGTTTATGAATCAAAGTTGTTTAAGTGAAGGAAAGTGGAATGAAAAATGAATGTATCTATTGTTGAATTGAAAAGTGTTGTAAGTTGGTTTACAAGTGTTAACCATCTATCGAATGCTAATGTTTTAGTTATTTCTCATATTTGGTTTAGTATATCTCTACTGGGCATTGGCTCACCCTATATGGGACATCAGTTTCAGGTTCAGGTGATATGTCACCTCCAAGGACGTAACTTGAGAGGCTTAGAGGCTGAAGGATCTTTTGTTATTCTCTTTTTGGTATTACATGTAAATACAAGCCAAGGGCATATTTTGTGTAAAGAGTTAGAACTCTTCTTTTGTTGTACCCAAGTGTTGACTTGGAAAGTTGTAAACCCGTAGGGCATTTATTTTTGATGTCAACATATAATACTTTTGTACTTAATACTCTAATGAATGGAATTATGCTTTATTCTCCTATGTCTATGCATGTCAAGAATGTGGGTTTCTATGTATTATTTTGAGGGCGTTACAAATCCCAATCAAACAATCAATGACAAATCAACACAACGATTTAACGTGGAAAAACCACAATTGGAGCACCTCCAATTGTGACAAAAAATCACGGGCAAAAGCCACAAAACAATCCACTAAGAAGACATAAAGGAATTACACAAGTGTACTCTCAATTACCTAGCGAATCCACGCCCCGAATTGAACCGACCCCTATGTGCCTCTTCCAGCCCCGTCTTCACCTCGGAATTGTATTGCCTAATGTTGAATCCACAATGCCGCTGTCGAATCATGACGATGAGCCACTTCGAAATCCACCAAAGCTTCAGGCCTGAATTCCACAGAATCCACCGAAGAATAACACTTTCTTTTGTATTGAACGAAACAGACAATCCTTTGATGTATACTTTTCAAACCAGATTTAAACTCAGACAAACATCAAAGAAACTAGCAAAGAAGCTCCAGATATAAACCCTAATATCCAAAAAGAAGATCTGGAAGCTGTACTCTAAAATCGGACTGAAACATATATTTATAGAAAAACAGATCCGCGATCTCCACTCGAGCGCAAGAATGGCTACTCGAACGGACTGACGCTCGAGCGCAAGAAGTGCCGCTCGAGCACAAAAACACAACTTCCAGTACTTTTGCAGACAGTTCAAACTTCTGGAACGAAAGATTCTCGGCTCGAGCACACAAATGGTCGCTCGAGCGAACAAGCAACTTTGACTGCATTTTTGCTTTTTGCTTCGGGGCATTGCCCCTCAACCCCGCCTACGCGCTGCCCCGGACCTGACATAGTCAGCGAAGTGGCAAACATGATAGGAATTTGGATCACAAACTCCTCTACAAGGCACAATTCGGGTTGGATTCGCATCTAAAACTCATAGTCTCACTGAAATAAAAGAACGAATAAAATTACAACTGAAAGGAGTTTTGTTCAAACGGGATTGCCAAGAATAAAAACCTAACAACTACCTCTTGTGGCCAACAACCACCTCTGACCACCATCTCTAACTGTCGGCAACAAACTCCCATAATCACTCATTTCACTTGTTTTCAAAACAAAATTTTAAAAAACTTGTATATTAACATATTTTTTGTTTTCATTTTTATCCAAAATATAACTATTGGCGTCATATTTAAATCATCCAATTCAAAAGGACACATAGCGGGCAAAAGGGTACTCCGTGGTATTTGATAACATAGTGAAGAGTCCCACCTTTGAAAGCACCCACGTGAGCTGCAAATGCAAGTTCAACCAGTAAAGATGATGAGCAACATGTGAGAGGTACGTGAAGAAGGAGTTAACAAAGAGCAGTTGCTAGCAATTACGCACTTACAAAGAGCATATTATGGCCGTAAGAAGTAGCGAGAATGAAGGAGATCATGGTAAAAGATAGCAGCCTAAATGCTTCAAAAGCATCGGAAGAAGGTTATAAATAGATGAAAGCAAAGACTAAGAAGGCCCTGACCACATCTAGATTCTACGTTTTTATCAATTTCATTTATCTTTAAATTTTAGCACTTTACTTTTATGCATTGCACTTACATTTCATATTTGTATTGCCAGAACTTGGTCGGTTTAAAGTTTCGAAGTTTCCCTTATTAAATGTAACATTTTGTAATTGTTTATTCAATTAATCAATTGCACCAGTCTCTCCCTTCCATTCTGTTACAAATTTAAGTTAAAACCTTGGTTCATCTTTTCAACACAACACAGTAAAGTCCTCTTCATTAAGGTTAAGAGAACCTTAACGCAATCGCTTGATAAGATTGGGATTTATTATCTGTAAGGACTTTTTAGATCCTTACTATCACACTCAATTATATTTCTAACCTTCGAAGTGTCAAAAATAGCCAACAATAATCATAAATATATTTAATTATTTCTGTAAACTAAAAATAATAAGCTATATACGTTACCAAACAACATCTTAATTATTTATGTTGCATATGTCTACATTCTTTAAATAGTTTCTTGCATCATTTATCTCTCTACTCTGTCAATAATTTTATTTTTATTTTTTTATTTTTTGCTTTCGATCATTTTTGTTGAAAATTTTATCATAATTGTTATACATAATTTTATACTAAAATGATAGGACAGTATGGCTTATGTAATTAAAGGTAGGGATTTTTTGTGAAAGCCCCTTTCATTGGACCTTTTTTGTGTGAAGCCCACAGAATAAAATAATGGTCCCAAAAGTCCCTCAAATTAAAAAATATGATGAAAAGACAGGAATACCCTTGCATATATATGGGCAATAGTAAGCAGTTGAGCTGTTTGTCTCTCTTGTTTTTTTTTTCTTCGTTTGAAAACTGTCGAAGTTCAAAACCCTTGATTCGAAAACCCTTCTTCAAAAACTGTCAATTAAAGCATAATGAGAGATTTTCAAGTGCCATTGTCGAATGTTTCGAAGTTATTGAACGATTTCATTATCTTCTACCGGTTGTTATTTCCGAATCAACCATCACAAATCAGAGAAACTCTCTCTCTTTTATAGCTCTCTCTCTCTCTCTCTCTCCCTCCCCATCAACTCCACCGTCAATGGTTGTTCATCGCCTCTACCATCTTTATCATCGATCGACATCGCTCATCCCTACCGTTGACCAGCGACCACCATTTTTACCGTCATATTTGATGCCTATGAACTCATGTTTGAGATCAATAACTTTAGATCTGAGATAAAATGACCTCATATATGTCCCAAAAAATGATATATTGAGATATTATAATGAAAAATCGAGAGTTTTTTTGTTTGTTTGTTCATAGATCTAAAGTAAGATTCGACTATAATTCCTTTATCTAGTATGTACTCTGTTTTTGTAACAGTAAAATTTTACTCTGGTTAACGAAAATAAAGTTTGATTGCTGATTTGTTTAATGACAGTAAAATTTTATTTTGAATCATAGTAAAATTTACTCTGATTCAGAATAAAATTTTATTCTGAATGACACTGCGATTTCTCCTTACTTTGATAATGACAGTAAAATTTTACTGTCTACGTCAATTTCAACGTTACTTTGTTTTATTTTTTTAAGGAATTTCATAGTAACCTAGATCTTGTTTGATAAATCTTGATGAGAGGATTCAAAAAATACTAATTTTATTAAAAACTGACATTTAGATCAAAAGTTATATCATTTTAAAGTTTAAAAATAAAAAGGGCACATATGTTGGTATAAGTTGGATATGTTTTACAATAGAACTCATAATAAACTTATATTGTTTTTGACAGTAACATTTTATTGTCTTTCAAAGTAAAATTTTACTCAAAATCTTCACTTCTACTGAACAAGGTCCATTACAAATTATTTGACATGAAACTAATCAAGAACATTAAAAAATATATATTAAAGTGTCAAATTGAATTACAAAGTAACTCAGTAAATTGGATAGACAACCATTCAACAACACAATAAAAATGGACCGTTATTGTAAAAATATTACATTATTTTCATACTTTTATTACAAAACAATAATGTCTTTCATGACAATGTCTCCTTACAAGTCTTCTTGTTATGACCGTACTTCTTGCATCTACAACATTATACTCTTCTTATGTTCTCACTCCTAAATGAAATCCAATTCTTTCTTGGTCTGTTGGGTAGCTTCTTACAAATTGGATGGAAGATAACAAGATCATCCACAGCTATTCATAATCTTTGTATCGACAATACCAATTGCAAGAGGAAAAAAATCTAAAAGAGAGAACATTTTACAATTAGTACGTATAATATACAAAAAGCCAAAAAAGGTAAAACAATAAAATGTTACTATAATTAAAAGTAAAAGTTTACTCTGAAAATAAGTAAAATGTTACTCTGAAATTAAGTAAAATTTTACTTTGTAAGACATTGACAGTAGTATCTACCTTGATCCCCATCCTTCGTTGTAGTTGATAACAATGTGCCCTTATATTTGCCATTCAGGAAAGTACCATCAATAAACAATAGAAATCGGTTAAATCCTTCAATGTGCAGTTTGACACAACCTTCAACACAATGGTACGATCACCATACTTGCATAACAACATAAAAGGTGGAACCATTTTTCAAATCTACAATCAGTTGATAGTAAAAATTTACTGTCAATCAAAGTAAAATTTTACTGTAACTACGAGTCCAAAAACAAATAACAGAAGTACACAGTACCATAGTAAAATTTTACTGTCATTCTATCAAAAAATAAAAAAACAGAATACATAACACCATAGTAAAATTTTACTCTCATTTTATCAAACAAAAACAAAGCACATACTAGAGTAAAATCTTAGTCTCATTCTATCAAACAAAAACAGAGGACATAGTACTAGAGTAAATTTTACTCTCATTCTGTCAAACAAAATTAGATCATACACAATAAAAATAAATCAAAAACAAAAACAACAAACAAAAAAAATAACTAATCAACAAATACACAAACCTAATTGAACTTGAAGAATAATCAAACACATGATCGAAACAAAACCTTTAAAACTCGATCAACAGTCACAAATCTCAATGAAATTCTCAAAATCTGATACAAATTTGAAATGTAATCTCTCGTTTAATTGAGTGTGTTGATCTTCGGCGGCGAGATCTTCTATTATTGACCAAGGGCGAGATCTTCGGCAGCGAGATCTTCAGATTTGGAGATTGTCTTCATTGATTTTGCAGATTGTGTTCATTGATTTCGCAAATCGTCATCGCAGATCCGTGTATATATTAGCTTAGATTTTCAAATATATGATACATATATAGAAGGGCAATATTGTCAAAAAAAAGAACAAATTATAGAATGTCCTTATTGAGGCACAGGTCTCCTCCTCAGGGGCTTTTTAAAGGAAAATTCATTGAGTTGTCCTTTACTCTAAAAAAAGCCCAAAAAGGAGGGTCTCACCAAAAATCCCTCAAAAGTATCTTAATGGACTCTTTGATATAAAGTGGTAAGCTCAATACCCAACCAAATTATTATGTATAAGTTTTAAGAATTGATTTTAATGCCATATATCAAACACTTTTTTTTTTTTAACCCAAGGCATGTAGCGCACTTGGTAAAGGCCTGGGGTTAAAGACCTATTGGCTACATATTTTGTATAAGCCAATCACAGTTCAACACGTGGCAGGTTGAGGGTAATACGGGAAGACAATTCAAACATTCGATCGTGATCGTACATGTGACAGTTAGTATTGGTTTTCATAAGATCTGCGTAGTACTGGATCAACAAATAGATGCAAAGTGATGTGGTTTCAACGGTTACTCACATTTAAATTCAAAATCATGAGGGAAACCTAACTGCAAGTATTGGCATAGTGGAGCTAACTATAAGGCAACATGATCAGCAATCATGGAGGAGCGATTCGACGGTTAGAAGTGCAGTTCGATGGTTATCCTTGAGAAGTATAAATAGCAGAGAAGGCCCTAGAAAAAGCCCCAGACTCAGATCCAAGAAACCAGTTTTATCTACTTTATTTCCTTTCCAGTTTTACATTTCCTGTTCTTTGTATTTCTGTACTTTAAAATTCCTGCACTGCACTTCGTTCATAGGAGTAGTTTCAAGTAGATTGTTGCTGTAAACCTCTACGAGGCTGAATTGGATCATTGTAAGTCTTTCGTTTTACTTAATGAAATACTGCAATTGTTCTTCATTTAATCATTGTCAGTTTATTCCTCCTAAGCAAAGCCACCAGTAAAAGTCCTCTTCATTGAGGCTGAAAGAACTAAAACACAATCGTCTGATAATTGGTTGGCAATTAAATTTCTGTAAGGACTGATTGATCCTTGCTGGCACGCTCAAAATTACAAAAATAACCTTCGAAAGCCAAAAAGCCAACATATATTTTTGGCACACCTAGTGGGACTAATTGAAATGGCTAGACGTAGAAGACAAGGAGAAAATGAACGCTTGGAAGCAGGTGTGGAAGGAGAGGTAGAAATGCCTAATACAGAGGATAATGTGATAACACATCCTATGGAAACACCCATTTTATCAGAACCTATGGTCGAACAGACCAGCACTTCAGAACAAGTACCACATGTTCATAATATTGGACGAGGCCAAGGAATTGGACCATCCACTGTTCCATCTACTCAGCCAATGAATCCATGGGGTGGCCTAGTAGATGCCATGGGACAGCAGTTAATGAACACAATGGAAAGATGGGCAACATCCTTTTTGGATCGAATGAATGCTCATCAACCAACTAATGCAAGGCATATAGAGGAAAATTCAAATGTCCCTCAGCAAAGATTGGCTAGAGACAAACAGCCTATGCAGAGTAATGGGCATACTAATGGTCAAACTAGTAACCAAAATCATGAAAGACCACCACCTCAGTCTTGGTATGAGCCTCTTTCGAGGCCTATGGCAAATCAAAATGCCTTATTACTTAACAGTGAAGCCATGCAAATTGGTGGATCTGGCCCAACACAAGATAATGGTGTAAGGATGGTTCCAAATCCCATGTTCGAAGCCATACCTGGCACGAGGGGGTTCACTAATCCTTTGTTCGAATTTATACCCGGGGGGTTGGAAGGTTTTCCTACAACTGGAAGAGACACAACACCTGTTCCAGCACCTTTCGCAGGTCCTTTCGCAGGACAGGCTCAAAGGGGTCACCCATACACCCAACAACAGCCAGTACCACAGGGACAACCAGTCCCAAATATACCACCCTATGGACCAAGAGGACCCCAGGCACAAGGTTGTCCACCAAATCCTGTGTTTGTTCCTCCAGTAATGGTTCAACAGGCACAAAATATGGTCCCTAGGGACCAAATTGGCGACATTGTTAGAGAAATGTGTGGACCAATGGCTCAGGGGGTTCAGACTCCTGTGTACAGGAAATCGTACCCAGAATGGGTAGATAGGGTACATGAATACCCAAGAGGTTTCAGGATACCAGATTTTGCTCTTTTTATGGGAATGGAAACCAGTCAACGGTTGAGCATATTGCTAGGTTCGTAGCTCAGTGTGGTGAATTTACCAATAATGACTATATGAAGTTAAGATTATTCTCAAATTCTCTAACTGGGGGAGCATTTGTATGGTATATTAACCTTACACCTAGCTCTATCCAAACTTGGCAACAAATGGAAGAGGCATTTCATGCCCAATTCTTCCAAACAGAGCCAGAGGTTTCCATGGCAGACTTGGCAAGATTGAGTCAAAGGCCTGATGAGAAGGCTACTCAGTTTATTGCCAGATTTAAAAGAGCACGAAATAAATGTAGGATCATCTTACCAGAGCCTGAATTTGTGAGATTAGCTCAAAATGGTTTAGAGTTTAGGCTTCGAAAGAAGTTTGACTCAACTGAGTTTAGAGACTTAGTGGAATTAACTTATAAGGTGTCTAGGTATGAAGCATTACTAGAAGAAGAACAAGATCAAAGTAATGCATCGTACAAGACGTATTATAGAGATCCTAATTATGAGATTTATGCAGCAAAGATTGTAGGGAAAAAACCTGTGATCTGTGAGGCATTAATTTATAAAGATACAACAATTGATCAGCAGTTTAAAAAGAAAGACCTTCATAGGAAATACTCTTTCGACTTAACAAAGGCAGATGACATTTTTGATCGTTTGCTTACTGCAAATTTCCTGAAGTTACCAAAAGGAGTCAAAATTCCGTCTCCAGAGGAACTTAAAGGAAAAGTGTATTGTAAATGGCATAATTCTTGGTCTCACTCAACTAAAAACTGCATTGTTTTTCGAGACAGGATCCAAGAGCAGATTCGAAAGGAGAGTTTAAAATTCCCAGCTAAAGCAGAAAAGGCCATGGGGATTGATACTAATCCATTCCCGGAAATTGGAGAGGTGGCAGCCAATGTTATTATGCCAGACTTGCAGAACTTGTCCTTGAAAGAATTTGAAGAAGTCAATGTGCAGATGTATGTTGCCAGCCAGACAACTGTCAAGAAAGACACTGGAAATCTACCAACTATTGGACAAGGTTTCTCAGACCAGAGGGAAGACTCTGATGAAGAAGCACTGGATGACGATTCTTTAGAAGCAGCTGTCATGCAAAGAATGTGTCCCAGATACAGGCTGAGCTACAAGTGGTTGAAAGGGCTTCCAATTGATGGGAAGCAATATTACAAGGATGTGCAGAGGCGTCCTAAACCAACCAGTGCTTATAACAAAAGGCCATATCCAACTAGTATTAGGCAGCAGCCATTAATGGCTGAGCCAACAGCCGCTAGAATGCATTCTAAAGGCAAGAGGCCTTTATATGAGTCCAGACCACCTAATTATTACAGAATGGAGAGCGGTCATCCTGAAAGGAGACCGAAGAAGGGTTCAGTTTATGGGATCAAAGCCAGAGATTGGCCTCCTAGACCAGCCTCACGCAGGACGGAAAGTGGCCACCTTCATCAAAGGCCTGAGTTAGGCCCGAAACAGGGAGTCAGGGCCAAGCAGTGGCCTTCACAGCCAGCTTCGAAGATGGTTTCGAAGGAAGAAAGAAACAGTTCAACAGCTGGGTTAGTAGGTTCGTGGGTACCTGGAGTTCCAGATTGGTTTGTCATGCAGAACAAACCTAGGGAGATGTCTACCCAAAGAAATGTTGTTGGAAACCAAGGTAGGATGGTCAAACCTCCTTTGGTGGCTCCAAACAATTGGGTATTGCTTAAGCACCCGAAAACAAAAGAACCAAATATGGTCCCAGTGATTTCTAGGTCCCAAAGAAGGAAGATCCAACGAAGGTACACTCAGTACCAGAAGGATCTGAAAGAAGGTGGAGAAAGTTCTTCATTGGTTCAGCTAAAGAGCCAGGCAGAAGGAGAAGAAGATTCAAAGTTAGACCATAATCTAAAATCGACTCTTCCAGACAAAAGGAGTTGTAGCAGGGAGCAGTTGGCCAAAGTTCATTCCGAACTAAAGGCCAAGGAAAGATCCAGCTTGGTAGGATTGGAAAAAGCTTTGATGGAAAGTGATAGTGAGATAGAAATGAAGTCGTCCCAGGCCAAAGGAATGGGATGGTTGAGGAAGAAATGTTTGAAGCCTTCATGGCTGAACAGACATTTTTGGTCGAAAACCAACAGAAACAGACCATTCGAAGGAAGTTACTAATACAGAAGTGCCAGAATGCAGCATGGAGGACGCTTCTGAAGTAATTGAACAAGTTGACCAAGAGGGAAAGCATGTACAGCCGGTCGTCCAATTTGGCTCGTTTCCTCCGGTGTCAGTGAATATGGTACTTATATTACCACAAGAGTTTCAAGCTGAAGATGAAAACCAAGGTCAGGAGATTGACCCAATTTCAGTCTCCAGTGAAGACTCACAAGTAAGTATGGTGCAAGACGAATCCGAAGTAGCCACACCAATAGAAACTGAAGATGAGAGTGAGGAAGAGGTAAGTATTAACCTCTCATACCCTTTTGAGTATCCCACGACGTCCATGACACAGCATGTCAAACCCTTGTATATCAAGGCCTTCTTCGATGGAAGATACAGATGAATCGGGTGCTGGTGGATAATGGGGCAGCAGTAAACCTGCTTCCAAAATCTTCGTTGAAGAAACTAGGAAAGAAGAACCCCAGACTAATCCCAACCAGTACAGCCATTGCTGTTTCGCTGGAGACAAACAGATGGCCCAAGGTATTTTGCCATCAACCTAAGTGTGGGAACCAGGGATTGCATGACAGCATTCTTCGTTATCGACAGCAATGCTAAGTATAATGCTTTACTTGGAAGAGATTGGATTCACACCAACAAATGTGTGCCTTCCTCTTTACATTAGAAAATCATGATGGCCTTGTGCAATGGAGAGACGGAGGAGATCAATGCAGATTCTCAACCCTTCATAGCTTGTGCAGATTTCGCAGAGGCCAAATTATATACTGAAGGAGTGGCACCACTCAGTATACTGAGAAAACCTGATGGATTAGCCGAAGTGACGACTGATGAGAAATTAGCACACCTGAATCACTTAGTCCAGGAAAGTGTTGATGAAGAGTTTGTCGTTAAAGATGACAATGATGCCTGGTTGTAGGCGAAGAGATGGAACCCAGGAGGCCAAATCTTTGGCTTTAATTAAGTTTTCAGCATTGGACATACAATCAATAGTCCAGAAAGTGCAAGAACAAAAGAAAGAAGCCATGATAATTAGTTGGAAGCAGGAACATCAACAGGTCAGATGTTTGGCCTTGGATAAATACTGTGCTTTGGATATTGAAACAAAAGTTCAAGAGATACATGAGGGAGATGCCTTGTGGATAGACTTTGTCTATGAGGAGGAGGGTAAGGATGTCGAACCAAAGAAACTGGTAGCAGAACAAAGCAACGAGGTCAGAAGGAATCAAAGAAGGAGCATCAGTAAGTTTTCAGATACAAGACCCATTGGAAGAAGTAAATTTAGGGGAAGGTTCTATACAATAGCCCACCTATATAAGTGCTTGGTTGAATGCTCTTGACAGGGACCAGTTGTTGGTTGTTTTGAAGAAATATAAAGATTGTTTTGCATGGTCTTATAATGAACTACCAGAATTGGATAGGTCATTAGTAGAACATAGGCTCCCTATGAGGCCTAATTTCAAGCCATACAAGCAAAAACCAAGAAGAATGAGTCCAGAAGTGATTCAGAAAGTTAAGGAGGAAATTCTTAGACTCCTCAAGGCAGACTTTATTAGGACAGTCAGGTACGTTGCATGGCTATCCAATATTGTGCCTGTAGTTAAGAAGAATGGTAAAATGAGGGTATGCATCGATTTCAGAAACTTGAATCTAGCAACTCCAAAAGATGAGTATCCTATGCCTATAGTAGATTTGTTGGTAGACAGTTCAGCAAGACATCAAACTTTGTCAATGATGGATGGGCACTCTGGTTATAACCAAATCTGCATTGCAGAGGAGGATGTCCACAAGACAGCATTCAGATGTCCTGGGAATTTTGGCACCTTCGAATGGGTTAAAATGCCATTTGGCCTGAAGAATGCTGGGGCTACATATCAAAGGGCTATAAACACTATCTTTCATGACCTCATTGGAGGGTATTTAGAATGTTATATTGATGACATTGTAGTGAAATCCCAATCCATGGAGGAACATTTGTTTCACTTAGAAGCAGCTTTTGAAAGAATGAGAAAGTTTAAGTTGAAACTCAATCATCTAAAATGTGTTTTTGGCTTATCATCTGGAAACTTCTTGGGCTATGTCGTACACAAGAAAGGAATACAGATTGACTAGAATAAAGCCAAAGCCATCATTGAAGCCAGACCTCCATCAAGTAAGAAAGAATTACACAAGTTCCTTGGACAGGTTAATTTTCTTCGAAGATTCATTTCTAATACTGCAGGAAAAACTAAAGTATTTTCTTCCTTGTTAAGGCTAAAAGATGAAGAGGAGTTTGTGTGGACAGCAGAGCATCAAACTGCTTTTGAAGGAATCAAAGCCTACTTGGCCAACCTTCCAGTGCTGATGCCACCAAAGGGTGATAAGCCCTTGAAGTTGTACATAGCTGCAGCAGAGGATTCATTGGGAGTTTTCTTAGCCCAAGACAATGAAGAAGGCAAGGAGCAAGCTGTTTATTACCTTAGTAGGTTTCTAAATTTTGTGAATGTAAATACTCAGCTGTAGAAAAGCTGTGTCTTGCATTGTATTTTGATACAATAAAATTAAGATACTATCTTTTGCCTACAACTGTCTTGGTAATTGCAACCACAGATTTGGTTAAATATATGTTATCTAGACCCATGTTGAGGGGAAGAATTGGCAAATGGATACTAGCTTTATCAGAATTTCATCTAGAATATGTTCCCCAAAAGGCAGTAAAAAGACAAGTTTTAGCTAATTTTTTGGCAGACCATCCATGTCAAACAGAAAGCCAAGAGATAATGGAACTTGGTATGGCTAGTGTTGAACCATGGCAAATGTGGTTCGATGGATCAAAAGCCAATGGTTTAACTGGAATTGGTGTAGTAATTAAGTCACCACAAGGAGTAGAAACCACGCATGGTTTCAAAGTGGATGAAATTACTTGTTCCAATAATCAAGCTGAATATGAAATGGGACTGGAAATACTTATTGGATTACAAGCTCATGCAGTTGACATATTTAGAGATTCTCAATTGGTAGTTAACCAGGTGAAAGGGATTTTCAAATGTCAAAGTATAAGCATGTTGCCATACTATGTTGTTGCATTACATCTACTTTCTCAATTTCAGATAGCAAATGTAACTTATGTCCCAAGATTCTTGAATAATAAAGCTAATGATATGGCTCAGAAAGCTTTGAATTTTAAGAGAAGAGATAATACTCAAAGGGACATAAGCCAAACAACATATCAGAAAGTAATACCACCCTTAAATAAAAGGAATGTGGTCCTGGAAGTCAATCCTAATGACTTACAAGAACAAGATTGGAGGCATCCAATAATGTAGTATCTGGTTGGCCCATCTTCGAAAGCCAGTAGAAAAATTAGATTGCAGTCTATGCAATACATAATGTATGGTAATGCTCTACCAAAGAGGTGGAGATGGGTTATTGTTGGAATGTTTAGGCCCAAAGGAAGCATTGACAGCTATGGTTGAGATTCATGACAGCATCTGTAGTGCTCATCAGCCTGTGTGAAGATGAGATAGCTGCTTTGAAGGCATTCCTACTATTGGCCAACTATCCTTAAAGATTGCATAGAATATGCAAGAGGTTGCCAGCCATGCCATAAGGCACATGCCCATAAATGACATGCATGCAGTTGTGAAGCCTTGGCCATTTAGAGGATAGGCCATGGATATGATGGGGAAAATACACCCACCCTCTTCGAAGCATCACTGTTTCATCTTAGTGGCCACTAATTACTTCACTAAGTGGGTCGAAGCTAAGCCATACAAGGCCGTAGACCAGACTGAAATCATTAGATTCATTAAGGAATTAATCCATAAATTTGGTATCCCACAGACTATAACTATTGATAATGGGACTGTATTTGATGGGAAAATGGTAAAGTCTTTTGTGGCAGAGTTTGGAATTAGCCTTGTTAATTCCACCCCCTATTATGCACAAGCCAATGGTTAAGCTGAATCATCTAATAAGTCTTTGAAAAAAGGAATACAGAAAGTTGTGGAAGACAATCCTAAGGATTGGCATAACTTATTGTTGGATGTATTGTGGGCTTATAGGACTTCTCCAAGGTCAAGCACAGGAATCACTCCTTATACCTTAGTATATGGGCATGATGCAGTGTTACCTGTGAAAATTAATGTTAAGTCCTTAAGGGTGAGATGCCAAGACCAGTTAGATCTTGAGCAATACCATCACAGTATGTGCTTGGAATTAGAAAGTATAGATGAAGCTAAGATTCTGACATTAAATAGCATTCTTTTCCAAAAGAAGAAAACAGCCAAAAACTATAATAAAAAAGTCAAACACATTAGTTTTGATGAAGGTGATTTGGTATGGAAGACAATACTCCCAATAGGGATTAAAAGCCACAAGTTTGGCAAATGGTCACCTAACTGGGAAGGACCGTATCAAGTTCATAGAGTCTTGCCTATGGGAGCATATCATTTGAAAAATTTGAATGGATATGTACATCCCAAGAAAATTAATGGCAGATATTTGAAGCCTTATTATCCAACCGTATGGGAAACATAAGGAATAGAATAAGTGCTAAATAAAAGAACATGAGAACACTCAAATGATAAATAAAAATTTTTATTTCATAAAGAGTTGAGTACATGTAGCCATAGATTGGCCCAGAAGTCAGTACAATGCCTCAGTTGTTCTTTTACAATAGATGCTCTATTCTGAAGTGATCGGAACAATTGGATGGTTGAAGCCATCTCCTGCTTTCGATCAGCCAGTCCTTGATTGGTAATCTGCAATTTGGTGGCAATTCGATCTAAGGCTTGGTTGACTGCTGATAGCTCCTCTTCAAGTTGAGTTTTCTTCTCCAATAGTTGAGCTTGAAATTGGGAGACGGAGGAATGTTGTTCCTTCAATTTGACACTAGTATGTACCTTGGAAACGAAACTCCGATCTCTCACCAATTTCTCTTCCGTAACCTTGGCAGCATGGCAAATGTTGATGTAAAAAACAATGGTGGCTGCTGCCTGAGATAAATAACTTGAGACAGCCATGCCGAATTGCTCAACAACCTTGCAACACTGGAGGAAGCCATCTTTGATTATAGGCCTTTGTAAGGTTTCGAAAGGAATCCTCGAAAAAGATACCAGCAGCTCCAAACAGCTGTCCAAGTTTATCGAAGGCAGGGAAGTCTTACCACTAGAGGAAGAGCTCTCAAAAATTTCTAGCAGGGAATCAGCTAGAACTAATGGCTCAGTCTCATTGCTAGTTATTGGAGAGGTAGAAGGTATGTCAAAAAGACTGGCTAGTCTAGCCTCAAAAATATCCACCTCATCCATTGACATGGAAGGTGCAGAAAGAGCTCTGGTAGAAGGAAGAAATGACTGCATAGGAATCGGAGAAGAAGGTGGAGTATCCTTAGCAGTCTCTATAGTTTTTGCTACCAATTGGTTAAGAGAAGAAGGACTGGAGCTAGGCAAAGATAATAGATGATGGATTGGAGAGTTACCAGTACCCTCTATATAGGAATCAACTACCATCAAAGATGAAGTAACAACTTGAATTTCCTTAGGAGGAGGAGGAGAAGCAGGGCTCGAGAGAGAATCAAATTGAGTAAAATCGAAAGACAAATGAAGGAGGTATGGAGTTAAGCCAAAGGAAAGAGATGCAGGAATACTTGACCTCAAGAAAGGTATGAAGAACATGGGACCAAGAGGTGGAAGGATTGCTTGAATTGGCTTTGTAATTTGAGGATTTTCAACTTCAAGAGAGATTGAGGGAGTCCTTGTAAAAGAAGGAGGCAGAGTAGTCGTTCCAGCAAAAGAAGAAATACAAAGTAATGTCAAGTCTCAATACCAAGAATTTGACAAGAGAATAAAAGAATAGAGGCATGAAAGAAGTTACTTGTTTCAAAAGTGGTAACAATGATGGGAGAGCTACGAAGGGAATAATGCTCAGCAGTGTGCTGCCTTCTCGCAATTTCCCTTTGGATTACTTCAGCAGCAGCAGCTTCATCTCTTAATAGTTGCTACTGCTGCCTTTTTTCAACTCTCTGGAAAACAATTATTGCCTTAGAATGTTCCTGCTCCACTATTCTGGCAGCTGCCTCATGAACAGGGTCTTCGACCAAATCAGAAGAGGAGACAGTCATCTTCTTTCTCTTTTTTCTTTGCAGCGGTATTTCTTGCTCTTTCTCAGTTTTTCTTTCTTCAATCTGAGATTCAGATTCCTCGGAAGAAAGTATTAGTTTTCTTTTCTTTTTCTGCTGATGTTTGTCTTTGAGAATGGCCAGAGCTTCAGCTCTCATGGGAGATTTTTCTTGTGGAGATCCTACACCAGGAAGTATGAATGTAAAGAAAACAAGCAGAAAAGTCTAAAAGAAAAGAAACCTCAAGATACATACCCTTTTTCGAAGCAGCTCTGGTAACTCTTAAAGGAGGGAGTGAGACTGCAGGAACAGTCTTGGCAGCTGTAGAAAGAGAGGGGATGTTCCCGGCTTCTTTTGGTTTAGCCTTAGAAGGCACTCCTAGCCCTATCAGTAAATCATGAGGGTGTATTGCTAGACGCACTTCCATATTGGCTGTCCACCAGTTTTGAAATCTTTTCAAAGCTAAACCAGAGGGGATGAAGGGTGTAAATTTGAACTCACTCAAGTCTTTCAACAGCTTAAATGTTGCCTCCTCTAGTTTGGATTTGGGTGCTCTTAGATCTCTGGCTGTGAGATGGACATTCGAGAGACTGCAGAGTGGAATGGGAATTCCTTGAGTAAGCCCAAATTGTCTGGCAAACTGAGAAGGGTAATATACCTCAGATATGCACTTGTAGGCTCGAGGGTTTAAAGTACCAATGAACAGTTCCCTCGGTAACAAAATAGAAGCCCACATATCTTTGTGTGATGGGATGAAACACTCTTTATCAGCCAAGAATGTTTGTAGCCAAGTTGATCCTTTGTTGGCATCAAAGGGGCAAAAGAAGGTGGCAGCTGGAGAAATAGGAAGTTGATGAAAAAAGGTGAGGTAGTAGGCAAAGGAAGCAGGATAAAGAGCAACTCTAGCATACTTTTCTCCATAAGTACTAGGGTCTTGAACTAAAAACTTCAAGCACTTAGGATGCAGGTCAATAAAGTATACAAAAAGCCAGAGTTGAAGCACCCAGAGAGGGCCTCCCTGATTGATGTCGAGAGGTCTTTCACAAAATTGGGAGCAAGCTCTATAGACATGGCCTAAAAGGTAAGGGGCCAAGGCTATTCGTTTCTTCAAAACAAGGGCCTTCGCAAGTAGGGCGAACTCAGGCATGATCCGCTGAGATGATGTACAAAAGAGAAATTTACACAACCAGTATAAAATAAAGGAAAAGAGTTCTCGATCTCTCACGGGGCCTTCCATTTTATTTTCAGCCTTTACAAAATCACTGAAGGAGGAATTTAAGGGTGGAAGGGAAAACTTAACAGAAAGGTCTAGGTAGCTGAGTGTAAAATGAGTACCAAGTGGTGAAAGCCCTAAGAGATGGCAGATATCAAGAACGGTGAGGGCCATCATGCCACATTGAAACTGAAAAAAAATTAAAAGCCATGTTCCAAAAGCAAAGAGCGGCAGGAATCAAAAAAGGGTCTTCAAGAATGATAAACCTGGAAAGACGAAGGGCGTCGAGAATACAGAGCTCTTGCAGGTCACATTCTCTTGCAGGCACAACTCTGTCATACCATTCCTCCCACTCAGCTTGTCATGACCATAACCCGCCCCCGTGGGTTAAGGACATAACCAGCCAGTAATCGTGAGATTACCTACGGCCTCAAACCAAACCAAATGTATTTTAACAGAGTTCGTGGGGGGGGCCAAACGGAAGCAATTTGAAACTTTGTCCATAGAGTCGTGCTTATATGCACACCATTACATACATATGTTAATAACTCACGACAGAAAGTACAATGACATAAAATTCTGTACAGACAGGATCATTCAAATCTAAGTCAATCCACGAAAACTATATACAGACGTATTCAAAACTTCGCCAACCTGACAAAATGTAAATACATAACAAAAGGGCGAAGACGGGTCTCGTGCGTGAGACACAAGGCTGACTCTCTCAAAACCCTAGTCGTTCCATACAGACTTCACTGAGGCTGGGTCTGGACTTCTCTTGGCTCACCTACAAACACATGAATGAGCATGAGCGAAAGCCCAGTGAATAATATCAATTAAGAAGATACAACAATATATAGAACAACATATTCCGAACGGCCTTGGGTCCAATTCATATTTCTATCTAATATATATATATATACAATTTAAGTCGAGTGACTGTGGTTCCAAACATACTGGTCTTTGGTCCATTTATCTTTCGTTCATGTCAAAACGGCCTCTGGCCCATTCATTCATGTCAAACGGCCTCTGGCCCATTCATTCTGTTATTCAGATCGAACTGTTATTCGTGTCAAACTATTACTTATATCAAACTATCATTCGTGTCAAACTATCATTCGTGTCAAACTGGCCTTTGGCCCACTCAAGTGACAGACTGGCCTTTGGCCCATTCAGACTTTCGTTCATGACAAAACGGCCTCTGGCCCATTCATTCATGTCAAAACAGCCTTTGGCCCATTCATTTGTGTCAAAACGGCCTTCGGCCCACTCATTCATGTCGAAACGACCTTCGGTCCATTTATTCATGTCAAAACGACCTTCGGTCCATTCGTATATGTCAAAACGACCTTCGGTCCATTCATTTATGCCAAAACAACCTTCGGTCCATTCATTTATGTCAAAACGACCTTCGATCCATTCGTATATGTCAAAACGACCTTCGGTCCATTCATTTATGCCAAAACGACCTTCGGTCCATTCATTTATGTCAAAACGACCTTCGGTCCATTCAATTATGCCAAAACGACCTTCGGTCCATTCATTTATGTCAAAACAACCTTCGGTCCATTCATTTATGTCAAAACGACCTTCGGTCCATTCAATTATGCCAAAACGACCTTCGGTCCATTCATTTATATCAAACTGTGTCCACCATTCAAATTAATGAACTTTACAAAACTTACATAGAAGTAGCCATTGGACACTAACATATGTCAGATATTACTCATAGTGATCGGCTTGTAGATTTGCCCTGGAGCTTGACCCTACACATCACATAACATATACGGGTCACAAATAACTCAATCCGTTCTTTAATTTACATACTCCTCTTTAGGCTTTATTCTTATCTCATTAACTCATTTACAATGCTTAACATATGCCTAAGAGTGCTTACAAGTGAAAGAGAACGGAAAACAGAACACAGAATGCAATTTCAGAATTTCAGAATATAAGGTCCCCGCTCGAGCGTGGACTTCCCCGCTCGAGCGGACCCTTAAGCTTGCAAAAGTACTGATTACCTCAAATTCCCGCTCAAGCGTGAACTCAGACGCTCGAGCGGACTGCCTGTCTACATAGCTCTCCGCTCGAGCGTCAACTTCCCCGCTCGAGCGGGAACCATGTCTGTCAAAAGTGCTGGGAGCACGATTTTCCCGCTCGAGCGGCACTTCCCCCCCGCTCGAGCGGCACTTCCCCCCCGCTCGAGCAGACACCAAAAATTTGGGTTTCCCAGATTGAGTTCTTGAGCTCCAATTCGATTTTCAACCAACAATTCATGCACGTTATGGCTCAAAATTTACATTTACACATGCTAACATGCTACCAATACAAGATTACAACATTAGGAAGCTCAATTCCTTATATCATTTACATGCATGTCTCCAATTAATCCAAATTCATCACCAACATATCAAATTCCAACATGCAAAGCTCATACCTCCATGATCTACTCTTGCATGTGAGAAATATACATTCATATTAACTTAATTGGTGAAGAGAGGTTCAAATGCATGGTTTTCAAACAATATCCAACATAAATCACACACATTGTGCTCAAACATGGAGATTCATGTCCATTTCTTACATGCATGTGTTCTAAGCCTCTAGATTCAACATATATAACTCAATTCCCTTACATTCAAACTAATTCATGCTCTTGGCCATCTATTAAACTTGAATTCACAAATTTACAAACAAAAAGCCATGAGTTTACTTACCTAAGAGTTCAATCTCCCAAATTATAACAAAATCTTGGGTTTAATCTTCAAGTTCCCCAATCCTTGAGCCAAAATCACCCAATTCTCTCCCCCTCTCTAAAACAGCCGGCCCTCTCTTATTTTCTCTTAGAGTTGATCAGCCAAAATGCACTAAGGGGAGAGATTTGAGGGTGTAGAGTTTATACAATATAACCCACTAACTATCATTTAATAATATTAAATAATTGGGGACTAAATCATCAATATTAATCTGATTAATTTGATCCAAATAAATTTTCAATTAAATTTCACCGTAGGTTCTAAAAATCATGCCAATCACAATGGCATAACCAATTCCGGGTTCTGTGGCCGATAAGGCCTCCAATTTAATTTGCAAAGCAGATTATTCAAACAGATATTCCTACGGTGAACATATAAGACTTCGAAATCACATATGGCACATAAAATCATGCTAAACACATAATCACACTCATATTAGGGACCAATTAACATAATACAGAACAGGGGTATTACACAGCCCTCAATGTTAGCCAGCAACGATGAGGGCGGTTCATTCTCCAATTTCTCCAGTCAAGCCCTCCTTCATAGAGAAGAAAATGGTCCTTTAAGCGAGGGTACAAAGCTGGAAGCTGGGCGGAAGCCTCTCGAAAGATAGGACCTAGGACATATTCTTGTTTGTCGTTATGGCGAGGAACAAAGAGGCGTCCGCCTATAGTACTTGATCCATCAGCTTTAAATTTGGCAATCTCTTCCTCAATACATCTCTTCAAAGCCATTGTTGGGCTTATACGATCGCCAGTTAGTACTTTCAGAGAAGAAGAATCCATTGGTGGCAAACAGCAAGGAAGAGAGGGTTAATAGAAGGGAAGGGTTTGTGTGTTGAGCAAACGAGTGAATTTAGAGCACAAAATAAAAAGGGTTCCAAAACCTTTGTGTCTGGAAAATATATCGTGGAATTCGTAAAGAAGTACTAAAAGTACGGATGCGAAGAGTTTCTCTCAATATTGATAATTTCTAAAGGGAAATACATCTCAAATAATGGTGGCAGCTTCGAAATAAAATATCTGGCTTCGAAACTAGTTTTTGGCGCCAAAGTCAAATGACAAATGATTTCGAAAGCAAGAAGCCGGTTTCGAAGCACATTCCACACCTAAGGATGCAAGAACGCTCAAGTATTTGTTTACCTCAACAGGATTGAAAACCTGTTTTAGGGTTTCTTAGTGAGAATAAATCCTTCGAAGCAAAACTTGAGATCCCTTAAGGATGGAAATTGTTGTTCGAAGTATCAAAACCAATAGTTGGTTTGATAATATACAGAAGAGATTGCTTTTTCGGATAAAAACAGTGCAGCCCTTGAGAGGGGCTTCCATATTTTTGAAAGTATGGACTGTTGTTTGAAGCAAAAATGGTCAATTTAAAACTGATTGATCATACTAACCATATGACCATATGTTGGATATGATTAAAACAAGCTTTAAGGGGCAAGATTGTTAAATTCGAAGCACTGATTCTAAATGGAAACCAGCAAAAGTTGTCAACTGTGTTCCATGAATTGGAAAAATTCATATTGGTTTTTCAGTGTTTCATTTGAGATGATTGAATCTAGATTCGAAGGATGAGATTGTTGAGTTCGAAGCCCTAAATTTGCTTGTAAAGACAAACGGAGATAAAGTCAAACCATGCCAAATAAAGAGAAAAGTCTTAGCTGTATTGAAACAAAAGCAATTACATCAAAAGGCTCTCTTTGGGTACAAATTCGAGTTCATAAAAGTAAGGAATAGAATAAATAACAAGATCATGGAATTTGGTCCAGCTATGGTCAATAAATTTCTGTTCCTTTTTTATTATATCTTCTATTTTCTCCAAGCTTGGCTGCTGAAGTTGATGTGCTCTTACTTGATAAAAGAGTTCTTCAGTCTTTATTTCAAACGATGTTTCTTTTAACCCTTGTTCTAGCTCATCTATATCCAAGTCATCCCAGTACGCAGAGTCTTTATTCTTAAAGTCATCATATTCTTCGATGAGGTTCTCTGCTTTGTACTGGGTATGAACTCGAAGGGATGAAAGTTGGTTCAAAGATTGGGTGGTGGCCACAGAAGTCCGGTGCCAATGAAGAAACAACGGGAGTTGGTCCAAAAACATTTGGAGTTCTGCTTGGGCGATGGGGTTGAGGACGTGACCCCGAGTCATAACATCACAAGCCCATCGAAAGTTCTTGAGAGGAACATCATCTTCAAGAACATTGAAAGGCAAGTGAGAAAAGGTTGCAAGCAGAAGTTGGGCTTGCTTTCGTTGAGCTGGAGTAGGGGGAGGTGGAGGCTTATAGAGGGGAAAAACCTTGTCCACATAGAGGGTAAACCTCAGTCTCTCTATCCAGCGGGGATTTTGCGGAGGAGGAGATATAGAAGCTTCCATTTCGAAAGAAGGAGGAAACTGAGGGGCATTAACACAATCAAGCCAGTCAGAAGAGCAAAGCCTCGCCTTCTAGGCTAAGAACAATGGGTTATACCCTTGTGCCTCTTCTGGGCGTCGGGTAGCTTGTACTATCTTTATAGGCATGGAGGATGTGTACCATACTACAAGCAGATTGTCCTCTAAACTGCGTCGGCGGTCAATGGGCACGTAAGGATAAACCACCGAACTCCGAGCATCAAAAAGGAATTCTAGAGGATCAGTGAACTCGACAAAGTGATGATTAACTTGTTTCCTTAACTCCCATGCCTCAGGTTCTGACCAGCTTCTCCAACCAGAAGCCCCAGAGGAAGAAGAAGCCATAGCCTCATCCCATGCAGAAGATTGTGGATTAGAAGAAGAGCTTCCAATGTCCATTTTTGCAAAATTTTGGGTTAGAGAATTATGAGTAACGGATGCGTAATCCAAAGGTTGATAGTTTGCAAAAGCTTCCATGACTTGAATATAGGGAGGTGGGTAAAGGTGGCTAATCAATGCATGAAGGTTCTTTCGAGGAAGAACAGCATCATTAGATGACTCTTCGTATACTCGATCAATAGAAGAGAGAATTGATTTGGTCATAAAAGATGTATCAGTCTGTTCGAATACTAAGATGGTGGGGATGTTCAAAGGATTAAAAGAGAATTTAATGCAAATGATGAATGACAGTTGCATTTCTGGAAGAATGCAAAGCCCATGTACGTTCTAAGACGTAGATAAAAGACCTTGATCCACTAATATCACCAAGTATTGGGTATATTAGTGCGAGGGGTAATGTTGGCTACATATTTTGTATAAAGCCAATCACAGTTCAACACATGGCAGGTTGAGGGTAATACGGGAAGACAATTCAAACCTTCGATCGTGATCGTACACGTGGCAGTTAGTATTAGTTTTCATAAGATCTGCGTAGTACTGGATCAGCAAAGAGATGCAAAGTGATGTGGCTTCAACAGTTACTCACATTTAAATTCAAAATCAGGAGGGAAGCCTAACTGCAGGTATTGGCATAGTGGAGCTAACTATAAGGCAACATGATCAATGATCATGGAGGAGCGGTTCGACGGTTAGAAGTGCAGTTCGATAGTTATCCTTGAGAAGTATAAATAACAGAGAAGGCCCCAGAAAAAGCCCCAGACTCAGATCCAAGAAACCAGTTTTATTTACTTTATTTCCTTTCCAGTTTTACATTTCATGTTCTTTGTATTTCTGTACTTTAAAATTCCTGCATTGCACTTCATTCATAGGAGTAGTTTCAAATAGATTGTTGCTGTAAACCTCTACGAGGCTGAATTGGATCATTGTAAGTCTTTCGTTTTACTTAATGAAATACTGCAATTGTTCTTCATTTAATCATTGTCAGTTTATTCCTCCTAAGCAAAGCCACCAGTAAAAGTCCTCTTCATTAAGGCTGAAAAGAACTAAAACACAATCGTCTGATAATTGATTGACAATTAAATTTCTATAAGGACTGATTAATCCTTGTTGGCACGCTCAAAATTACTGTAATAACCTTTGAAGCCAAAAAGCCAACAAGACCCTAGGTCTCAAGTTCAAAACTCCTTGGGCCAATCTCCTGGGCATAGCACAGTTGGTTAGGAGGTTAGCCTTAAGTTGTTGTTATACAACACTTGGTGTGGGTTCAATGCTCTCTTGCTGCGCGAGTCCTAACTTAAGCGGTTTGGTTAGGAGGTTAGCCTCAAATTGTTGTTATCACAGCACTTGGTGTGGGTTCAATGCTCTCTCGCTGTGTAAGTCCTGACTTAAGCAGAATTTGTCTTGGGAGGTCGAGGCAAATTCTCAGGTTATAGTCTCTTACTCGGAACGGACAACAGGACACCTTGGTGATCTCTGCAAAGGGCGTTGCATTGGACCTGCAGGAGTGTGAGGATTTTCCTGTTAAAAATATATATATATATATATAACTATTAAATTAAAGCATACAAAATCTGAAAATTGAAAAACAAAAAAGTGTTTTTTTTTTTTGGTGGTTGGGGGGGGGGGGGGGGGTGTTTTAAAGTGGCAACAATTAGTTATTATAAATGAAATTATATATTTTTATGATAATTAAATGCTACAATGTAACTCTGTTCCTCCAACTTCTTATAATAAGTGATGAAACATGTCAAGTCTTACAGCATCATCAACATCATCTTGTAGCCCATCTACCACTTGCTTAAAATTGTGCGTGGAATCATCTGTGACAAACCAAGAGGCCTTCCCCACAGAAGATTTAATGATAGGCAAATTATATTATTAATTTTTACATTTTATTTCTTATGTCATTTTGATTCTTACACTTTCGATTGACTAAATTTTAACCCTTAATTTTAAATTTTATGTCAATTTAATCTAATTGATAACACCATTCAATTTTTTGACAAACAATAGTCACTGGGTTGGTTAAATATTAACTCACTAAGTTAAGTAAGTTTATAATTTTGCTCCCAAAAAATAAGAGATGTCACTTAAATATGTGATAGGGCCCCTATTTTGAAGTTTGCCTAAGGCACCTTGAAACTCAGGACCAACCCTGATTCCATCTCTATATTAGGCAATTTGCATGAAAGTAGGCTCTGCCAGATCAAAGTGCTAGAAGGGATAGTTGCACCACCACCCCACCATTGTCATCAGACTGAGAAGGGTTAGTGGGCAAAAGTTTGTAGCAGTCACAATGAAGGTATCAAGAGGCACCATTTTGGGTCTCGTTGCATTTGATCTCAAAGCATGCCCCACAGCTCATGCATTGTTATTGCCATAGTGTTAGTGCCATAGCCTTGACTATACAAATTGTCATACCCACAAGCTCCTCCTGCCACACCAAAATCATCCAGTATAAGAAACCCGTATACCAAAACATCAATATTATCAATATCTTTGAGGAAAAAGTAATTCATAAAAAGTTAACCAAAAAAAAAAAAAAAAACCTATAGTTGAGTTTCATATGTAGTATTGTTTAATGACTCAATAGCAAAGAAGTCATTTTGTAAAACTCAAGATAAGTAAAAATGTGAAATTATGTGTCCAAGCAATGCAACTTTGTTGTGCTAAATTAGTAATGCCACAAGCACATAAATATTCACAGCACATATGATACTAACAAACCAAATGTAGCAAAACTACACACTAAAAATAATCCATTTTTCCATCCACAACTTGCTGATCCACATCATGCTACAAGTACATAAATATTCACAGCACATATGATACTAACAAACCAAATGTAGCAAAACTACATACTAAAAATAATCCATTTTTCCATCCACAACTTGCTGATCCAAATATTATAGTTCTGCAAATGTCATTCTCAACTTGGAATATAACTATCTGCATTCCACCATTTGCATTCTGCTTCTCCAGTAAATAATAGGGTCTGCTGATCGTCAGGCAACCGTAATCACTAATCGTGCACCAATTCATTTGCCTTGTTCAACCAAACATTGTATATATCATCAGCAAACAGAACAAAGTGCACCTGCAAACAGCATTATTGTAAATTAGTGAGAAAAAAGACAGCTTTTTAATTTTATTTTTCACATGAATTTGAAATTTGGTAAGTTGCCTGATGATTAGTAGGTTGGAAACTAGTAATTTGATTCAACTGAACCATAAATTTGAGGACTACATTTTGCTCAGAAGGTAGAATTTACTACTCCCTTTGTTTGTCCCTCATTACTAGTTCACATTTGCTTCTTTAGACATGTGAATTTTTTTGTTTTTTTTTAATGGTAAAAAAAGATTAGATTGAATTGCATTATCCACATTACCCCAATATTAAAATGTTTATTACTTACAAGCTCTCTTATCAGAATCTTACGATTTGCAATACAATTCACAATTCGATTCGTAATTTTTGTAAAATTGATACAAATTTATAGATGAATCTATTTTGGAAGTGAATCTCTAGTGAATTGCATGATTCACAATCGATTCACATTTTACAATTCCTGCAATTCTTGAAATTATAATGTCCGACAAATTTTCAACTCCTTTTTTCTCCATCCTTTTAGTAAAAATGACATAATACAACTTCTAATAGCATTTAGCTCCAAAATAACCATTATATATACATGATTTTTTGTTATTTTAGTGATCATGAAGTTTTGATAGGATCCAATCAGATTCAGTTAGACCCAACATATTTTTAACCTTTCTTCTCATTTTTTTTTCCTTTTAAAAAATCATAATATATTTTCTAAAGATATTTAAGATTAAAGTAACTTACACCATGAATAATTTATTCCTATTTTATTAAATTAAATATAAGTGAAGTC
This sequence comes from Camellia japonica, assembly GCA_030407325.1. Classification (NCBI taxonomy): domain Eukaryota; kingdom Viridiplantae; phylum Streptophyta; class Magnoliopsida; order Ericales; family Theaceae; genus Camellia; species Camellia japonica. The sequence continues at coordinate 139,125,754 of JAPPVO010000032.1, forward strand.
AGTTATACCTTTTAAAATTGTTTTAAGCTTTAAACTAAAAGATCATAAATAATTTTTTCTTATTATTTAGTCATTGTTACTTGAAAAAGTATGTATGTTTATTGTATAAATATCAATATCGTTGTTAAATTATTATTACTTTGGAAATTGAGAGTTTGTCTTTGTTTACTGTCTTTATTAAGAATGGTTGATAAGAAATAACTAAAAAAAGAAAAAGGTAAGATGGTGATCTTACATAGGACTTTTTGTTAACTTCTTACCTATTAAACTACACGACGATCATTCAAAACAACATTTTCATTGATTTAAGTCTAAATAATTTTTTAAGCCATTAACTAGTTTGTTTCTTAAATTTCAATAGGTCCTACAAATATTTCATTTTAATATCAAGTCCAATATGTTTATATTATTGTTGAATGTAAATGTAAAAACTCCACCAACTCCACCAACTCCACAAGCAAGTGCTCCACAAGCAAGTGCTCCATTTAGGTTAATGCTCCATTAATTTAGTTTAGTGCTCCATTTAGTTTAGTGCTCCATTAATTTGATTACTCCATTGTACCCATTCTCTCTATAAAAGAGAGTTCATTCTCTCCATTGTAAACACACAAAAATATAGATCAATCAATCAATAATACATTATTTTCTTTCTCTATACATTAAAATCCTACATGGTATCAGAGCGGGTTTAGCACCTAGTATTTTTCGCTTCACCGGCGGGCGGCAACCTCGCCTTGGCCGCCCGCCGGACCTCAACCTACTTCACTTGGTTTCTTTTCTTCAAACACCGGTTCCTCAGCCGGTACAGCATCCATTGCTTCAGCTGCCTCTTCAGCAGCAACTTCAGGTTCCTCAACATCTTCCTAGTAGACGCCTGTGAATTCTTCAGCTGCTTTGAATCTGTGGGCTGTTTCCATGAACTCTGTCTAGGTATCAGAAAAGCAACAGTAGCCGAAATTCAGAACCCAATTCTACTGGTATTGCTGCTTTAAAACCATCACCTTTAGTTGTCTTAGATGATGAGGCAACCTCAGAACTCTAACTCCCACCTGGAAATGGACTTGGTGTCAGTCCATCAGCAGGAAATTTTGCGCCTATGTCCCTTGGTACTAGTCCTTCACAATTTACTCCTCCAAGCTCCTATAGTCAGGTTACTGCTGGTTCTCCAGGACATTATGGTCCAACTTCCCCTGCAAGAGGCAGTCATGGATCACCTTTAGGAAAGGTTGCTGCAGTCAGCCAGTTCAATAGAAGAAAAAGTTGGGGGTATTCTGGAGGTTTGCAGTCTCAGGAGAGTTCATCATCTCCTCATTGGCAAGGGCAAGTAACTGATGGCACCAGCTCTGGCCAAGCTGAGGGAAACTCTCCAGTACTTGGTGGTTCTCCGTTGCATCTGCAGTCTAACTCAAATGCTCCAAGTTGGAAGCAGCAACGAGGATGCAATGGAATCACTGCTGGTTACTCTGCAGCTCATAAAATTCCAGGTTCATTAACACTTCCAAATATGCAACTCTCTCAGCCTATGGAAGCTGCTTATGACAAGCCGGAGGCAAGTCTCTCGCTGCTGATCCCGGGGGTTGGGATCCCAACTATAGTGAAGAACTTCTTTTGCAAGAGGATGGTTCAGATGTGAGTTGCATGGCCACTGAGTTCACCAAGGGGTTGCAACTAGGTCAAGCTTTGGTTCCCCCAGAATCATCAGTTTGTGTTAGAAGATCTAACAGCATCTCCAGCACAAGTTTTAGTGTATCAACACAAAGGCCAAATGGACCCATTCAAGCATTTTCAATTGGAGAAGTGGGCAGTCGTCATTCAGGTCATGATCTGCATGGTGGGTGTGCCGGTCCCATGTCAAAGCCTTCACATTTCATGCCCCACTTGCCACAAAGTTCTCCAAGTCGTTTGGGGCAGCAATCTGTTCAGCGGTTCAATCATGGGAGATCATCCACAACTGTTCGTGGCAGTGAATGGAATCCTGTTAAGGTTCAGCCACCTCCTTCCAACTTTAACTCTGGGGCTCCTCTTTCACCAGGAAATAGCTTATTCAGCAATGCCACTGGCTCACCATGGGGGCGTAGGGGCAACCATCCTGTCGCCAACATTCCACCAACATCCCGTGGAAGAAAAGATGGAAGGATTGCATAATGCTGCAAATAGCTTTGATTTCTTCTCCAAGATTTGGAATACTCAGAAAAAGAAATCTGGGTCATCCAAAAAGAGAAAGCAATTGCAGTAATGTCACCAACCTTATTTTATTCATGCCGGGGATCAAACCCGATCACCATTTTACACAAAAAAAAAAAAAAAAAAAAAAAAAAAAAAAAACCACAACCCATAACCACCACAAACAACCGGCCTCACTTCTTCGCCTCTTCAGCTGTTCTCTTCTTTTTGCCTTTGTCTTGGGCGTCCCTTGCCGGTGCTGCCTCCGTGTTTCCCACGCCGCCGAGCACGTTCACTTCCCGTTGCTCCTCAACCGTCACATATGGCGGCCCTCCAAATCTGAGCATCACGGTGGCCTTCCGCTTCAGTTCCTTGTTTTCTGCCTTCAGCCCACATATCTCTGCTCGGGCATCCTTATACATGCCCTGGAGCAGAGCCAGTTGGGCGTTTAACTGTTGCACCTCATTTGTCCTACTCTGAAGCCGGTGCGACAGGTTTGAGACCGCAGTCATGGTTTCAACACATGACTTCAGTGTGTAATAATTCGCCTCAATATCCGATTGTGCAGCCATTCTTTGCTCCACAGACAGCATCGGAAAATTCAAAGGCGCAAAACCAGGGGCGCTTGGTTGCGGTTCAAGGGCACCTGCCCCGGCCATCTCTCTTGTGGCCTCGTTGAGGTCGGGAAAGAGAGTGAGACCACGGGACGAAGAGGCTATGTTCTGGGTCACGGGGCGGGAAGAAGAAGCCATTTTCTGGGCAACAGAGTGTTTCAGCGATACAACTCTCAGAAAAACAACAGAGTGTTTCAGCAATACAACTCTCAGAAAACAACAGAGTGTTTCAGCAATACAACTCTCAGAAAACAACAGAGTGTTTCAGCGATACAACTCTCAGAAAACGAAGAGTCTTTTTTCAGAAGTTTTTTAGCTGGTTTGTTCTGCATCAGTAGCAGCCTCGCCTTGGTTTAAATAGGCAAGGCAGACACGCGCCTTACGCGCCTCTCAACGCCAGACGACAAATCGGCGCGCCTTTTGATGGCTGTCGGGCACACCTTTTGATAGCTCAACTTTTGATGGCTGTTGGGCACACCTTTTGATGGCACGCCTTTTGATGGCACGCCTTTTGAAAAGATTGGGCACGCCTTTTGAGGGTGCGACTTTTGTGGGTCTGACAAGACTCTGTAAACTGTCCCGACTTTGATTCCGGTTAGCTTCTATATGGGTCCGACAAGACTCTGTAAACTGTCCCGACATTGATTCCGGTTAGCTCTTATATGGGTCCGACAAGACTCGGTAAACTGTCCCGACATTGATTCCGGTTAGCTCCTATATGGGTCCGACAAGACTCAGTAAACTGTTCCGACATTGATTTCGGTTCTCAGCTACAACGGTTCGACACAGCCATATAGTGTCTTCTACAACGGTCCGACATGACCCCGTAAACTGTTTTCTACAACGGTCCGACATGACCCCGTAAACTGTTTTCTACATCGGTCCGATATGACCCATAAACTATCTTCTACAACGGTCCGACATGACCCCATAAACTGTCTTCTACATCGGTCTGCCATAACCATACGGTCTTCTACAACGGTCTGACACGACCATACAGTGTCTCCTATCCACTTTTATTTTATTTGTCAGATTATTTTTCCTGTTTTGTTACTCTCTCCAAACTCAAGTTGGTTAGTTCCTAACCCCCTTGAGTTTGAGGGGGCTATTGAATGTAAATGTAAAAACTCCACCAACTCCACCAACAAGTGCTCCACAAGCAAGTGCTCCATTTAGGTTAATGCTCCATTAATTTAGTTTAGTGCTCCATTTAGTTTAGTGCTCCATTAATTTGATTACTCCATTGTACCCATTCTCTCTATAAAAGAGAGTTCATTCTCTCCATTGTAAACACACAAAAATATAGATCAATCAATCAATAATACATTATTTTCTTTCTCTATACATTAAAATCCTACAATTATAATAGCAGAACAAGGGTTATTTACATCGAGACCCCCTAAACTATTAAAAAGTATCATTTTAACCCCCTAAAGTATAGATGCGTACAAATGGACCCCCTAAACTATAAAAACATACAAATTGGACCCTATAACGGAAAGGGCTAAAGTGAAACACGCCAATAGTTTAGGGGGTCCATTTGTATGTTTTATAGTTTAAGGGACAAAGAGATACTTCTTAATAATTTATGGGGTCTATTTGTATACTCTTATAGTTTAGAGGTCAAAGTGATACCGTTTAATAGTTCAAGGCAAAGAAGCATGGACAAGTGACACGACACGAATATGACACAGACACACTAACACAAAATTTTAAAAAAAATACAGGACACAAGTGTGAGACAGGCATGGAATATATAATTATATATATTTATTATATCATATATATAAATATATCATTCTAAGATAATAAATAAATGTAATATAGCACTAATTTCTATAAATTGATATTAATTTTCTTTTACCATTGTATTCTAAGTTATTTTACTCAAACTTATAATTAGTTTCATGTGTGTCTAATCAATGGACACGTGTTTAAGCAATGGACACGTGTGTCTTCCAAGTGTCCAAAAAGTGTCTGAGTCTAAATTCTATTTAAAAACATAGGACACGTTTGGATGATTGTCGGACATGTGTCGGGAAAGTGTCCAACGAGTGTTAGTGTCCAACACCGACACGCCACCTTTTTAGAAGTGTCCGTTCTTCTTAAGTTTAGGGTGTCTTCGTGTAAAATTAGAGATATGAATCTCCTTAATTTGACTAACCAAATAGTCTTTGATTGAGTTGAGTCGAGAAGAAGGATTTATGTAGCCTATCCCATTTAATAGGACTTAAGGCTTGATTTGGTTTGGCAACTTTACTAGTGTTACATTGCTTGTTAATCTTTACATTCTATGTAGTTATATGGGACATACATGACACAATATGAATATGCTATTTTGACAAATTTTATTAATTTTAACTCCCTATGTTATTCTTATCAAAGAACCAAGCCAAGTATTGAAAAAATATTATTGTATTTATGAGGTACATTATAATGCTAGGTAAGAAATGTTACAATTCTAATTTCGTAAAACAAGTAAATACATAACTTAGAGTATCTGATACTTAAAAAATAAGTATCCAAAATTTCAAAATTAATGAAAAATTAATTAAGAAGTATCCGATATTTTTAATAAGTATCCGGGATTATCGATATCCAATATAGATACGATACGAATACATCTCTCTTTTAGAAGCATCGGTGCTTCATAGCCCCACACTTACCCGCTGCAACCTGAGCCTGCCATTGGGACAGAAGGGACGTGAACCTGCGAAACAGGTTCTATTGCGCATGCCCCAAGGAAGGTATGCTACACAGCAACCCATTAAAGGAGCAAAGTACTTTAGAGACACGCTCCTACTTTACACTCAGGTTTCTCTATACATATATGTTGAAGCACATGCACTCCAGGTACATATCCTCAACTCTCGACATTCCTCCATTTCTAAATTCTACTTTGAGAGAACTAACTTTTATGTCAGAGGGCCTTTGAGAAGGACACCAACTCGTGGTGAGTTCTCAAGGATTTGTTTGCAAGTCTGACAAAACAAGACCTGTGACATTAGAGCTGGCAATTTGGGCCCAAACCTGCGAATCCGCCCACAATAAATGGGTTTGGGCCTATCCTTTTACATAAACGGGTGCTAATTGGGTTAAACAAATTTGTTGGTTTATTAATGGGTTCAATGAGAGAAAACCCGTTGGACACCCAACAAAGACAAAAAAAACAACCTGTTCATTCTGAGCTTCACTTCACCATTGTTAGGGTTCTCTCTCTCTCTCTCTCTCTCTCTCTCTCTCTCTCTCTCTACGTGATCAATGAACTGAGTTGATTAGGGCTTGTTCTACAACGACACCAAAGAAGAAACCAAGAAATGGACTCATCGACGCCATTGGCAACACTCCTTTGATCAGAATCAACAGCCTCTTTGATGCCACTGGCTGCGAAGTACACTCTCTCTCTCTCTCTCTCTCTCTCTTTGATTTCATCATCTGGGTCCTAAATATATGTGGGTTTGTGTCGAATTTTAGTAGTTTTATTTGGGTTTTGGTGATTATTCAGATTTTTGGAAAAGCAGAGTTGCTGTGAAAAATTTTCACTGAAAATTATTGAAGAGGTGAGTTTTACTTAGCCTTACTGTTCGGTTATTGATAACTATGGGGAAAAAGGAAAGAAATTTGAAGTTCCAATTTTCTTTTTTGTCATTTATGCTGAGTTTATTTTTCAAGAAATTGGAAAACTCTCCTTAATTAAGCTCATGATCTATTAATGCTTTTTTGTACATAATAAGAAAACTGGGTTCATTATGCTTAGGCTTATAAACTGGGTTCATAAGTTATGATGATATTGAGGTGAGCTAAATAAAAAAGAAACACGTCCGAAAAAAAAAAAAAAGGTGAAACAGAGAATATCAAATTACCTCATAGAAAAATAATAATACTTAACTCATTTTACGTGATACAAAAGAGGTTTAGCAGAGAGCTGCTGCTCTGTTTTTGATCTGCAAATTGGGTGCTTTGACTTGGATTAGAGTTGGGTTTGCTTCAATCTCAGAGACAATTTTTATGTTTCCTTTTTATGTTAAGGCTTGTTCTTTAGTCTTTTTTATTTTTTTTTCCTCTCCCTTTTTAAATCTTGAACTCATTGGTCTTAATCAGCTTTGTGGATAAAATTATTTTAAATTTAGATTGATTCCACCATTCAAAGCACTTTATTTATTTATTTATTTTAGATTCAAAGCTACAAATCAGTTTTATTATGTGTTTCAGCTATAAAAGATTAAAACTGGGTATATTCAATGTTGCTATAATATCATTACATTGAAATCAACCATCCAATAAATTTGGGTCTGCTTCAATCAATAGGTGATTATTTACTTCTTTCCTAATTTTTTTTATGAAGAGTAGTCAATCTTTAATTCGATTTGGTCTTTCTAATATTTGATTATTTGAGTAATTGTCAAGTGTCTATTGAGCTTAAAATGTTTTATTTGGAGCCTAGGATGGAGGAAAACAGTGAAGAGCATGTGGAGCAAAGGTCTTCTAATATTTCAAAACGCCCTAGGAGGTCCACTTCTGCAGTATGGGATTCTTTTGAAAAATTGCCTATTACCATTGATGGGAGACAAAAGGCAAGGCGTAGGAATTGTGAGCAAGAGTATGCGGCTGATTCAAGATCAGGCACCACAAACTTGTTATGGCATATTAGAAATTGCCCTAAACAAGGGCTCCAGGATTCTCACTGTTCTACTGTGTTTGATCAAGACATATACTGTGGCAAGGTTGCCACAACAATAATTAGGCATAACTACCGTTTTATGTTTGTGGAACATGAGGGAATTAGGGACATACATTGTTTTTAAATCCGGATGTAAAATCCATCTTAAGAAACACAACAAAATCTGATGTGTTAAAGTTGTATGAAAGAGAGAAGGAGAATTTGAAATATGAATTGGAATCAATCTCAAGTAGAATATGCCTTACTTCAAATTTATGGTCCTCTTTGACAACGGATGGATATTTAGCTTTGACAGCTCAGTATGTTGATGACAACTGGGTGTTACAAAAGAAGATTTTAAATTTTCGTCATGTGCCTCCACCACACAATGGTCCAATTCTAGCTGAAAGAGTTATTCATCTATTAAAAGAGCGGGAAATTGATAAAAAAAAAAAAAAATTCACCATCACATTGGATAATGCATCATATAATGACGGCCTTGTGGATGTGTTGAAGCATCAGCTTTCTTTGGCGGCTACATTATTGTGTGAAGGTGAATTTTTTCATGTACGTTGTGGTGCACATATCTTGAATTTAATTGTACATGCTGGATTGAAAGTGATCAATCAATCTATACATAGCATTTGAGAAAGTGTTAAGTATGTTAGAGGTTCAGAAGCAAGGAAGATTAAATTTGCCAAATGCATCTCTCAATTCTCTTTGAATTGTAGTAAAAAAATACGGCAAGATGTGTCCACAAGATGAAACTCAACATATTTGATGCTTGAAAGCACGCTAATGCACCGTCGTGCATTTTATCAATTGCAATTGATTGACACAAATTTCAAGACATGCCCATCAAATGAGTGGCTTAGAGTTGAAAGAATAGCTAGGTTTTTGAAACCATTTTATGAGATTACCACTCTTTTCTCCAGATCTAGGTACCCACGGCAAATTTGTACTTTCATGGAGTGTGGAAGATACAACTACTTATCATGGAGGAGACGGAAAATCTAGATGATGTTATAAGTTCGATGGCAAGAATGACGAAAGGGAAATTTGATGAGTATTGGTAGTGTGTGTAGTCTTGTCTTTTGCCGTAATAGTGGATCCCCGTTACAACCTACACTTCATGGAATTTTGTTTGAAAAAATTGAATCCTCAAACATGTGTGGAAAGAGTACAGATTATTCGTGAGAGGTTGTATTTGCTTTTTGAATAGTATATGCATTGTGCTCGGACTTCTACTTTTAATCCATCTTCGTTGACAAGTGCTACAAGTGGAGGCAACGAAGAGGGTACACTTGCTGAAATGGATGTAAGAGTCATTAATTTTATATAATTAAAATATTTTCTGTGTATATTTATAATCCTGATATTCTAAATTTAAATCATGTAGGAATTTGATCTATTTGAGAGCCAAAATTATGGGTGGAGAAGAATCAAGTCGCAATTGGACTTATACTTGGAAGAGCCTAGACTTGATAGGTAGCAAAATTGTGATTTGGAAATCTTGAATTATTGGAAGACAAATAGTGCCCGATATCCAGAACTCTCTTTAGTGGCACATGATATCTTGAGCATTCCAATTACAACTGTTGCTTTAGAGTCCGCTTTTAGCATTGGGGCCGAATTATTGACAAATATCGCTCCTCCATCATGCCTAAGAATGTAGAGGTGATATTATGCACTTGGGATTGGCTATACAGTTTGTGGAGGTAAGTAAATGAAATCAGATTTATTTAATTGTCTAACACATGTCATTTGTTTAACACGTGTCATTTGTTTTTACTTTTTTGTGATTGTTGCATTAGTTTCGGAAGATCTAGAAGAAGAGGAAGCACTAGTAGAGGATTTTGAAAGCATAGTTGCTGGATTTGGAACCATTTCACACGTTTTTTCTCATTGCTAAGTGAGTGCTTTCACCAAGTTGACATGTATGAGTTTATAGCTTTCTCCTTTCACTTCTCTTGCCTATTTTTACTATCACTTTGATAAAAAAGAAGTGATGCCAAATCAGAGGTTACTATCACTTTATTTCCAATTAAGTGCAACAATATGAAGTTATTGTTTTCTGTTTTTACTACCTTAATTTTCAGCCGGAAATCTATGCATGCCCTGACTGTTTGCTTTCAGTTTCTATTGACTTATGGTCATGTTTTGGAATACCATTGTTTTCCCTTATGATCGAAAGAAGAAGTTATTGTTCACAAGGTTAGATAGTCACAAAGTGTCATGCTCCCTTGGTTAAAATGATGGGTAATCTAGCCCTTGCAACCATCTAATTTTGGTGGGTTGTAGCATGTTTTGATCATGTAATGTTTATGATTTATGAAGCTTATGAGTAAAAGACTAGATTTCATTTATGCAAATTGAGTTCCAGGAAAAATGGATCGACCTCATACCTGCCAAAACAATATTGTCATTGGGATACGTTGGGATAGCATGGATGATACTGGTTAGAAAACTTCAATTGACTCTTAGATGAATTGGAAAAAGGAAATACTGTCACTTCAAAGTAGAAGGTTGAGTCTCTCTGGTTTTTCTGTTGCCAGTTGTTAATTAAAAAGAGTTGACTTTGACTACAATGGTTTTGCTTCAGTGATGCAGAGTGCAATATTTGTTCTTTACACCTTTCATTTTGGATGTTATTAATGTGTGTTTTGTGGGAAATTACTGGTATACTTGGCCACAATAATGAGACCTGCAGTAATGATTGGTATAGAAGATCAGGTTTTAAATAATTGGGCACATTTTGCAAAAACCTATAGCTTCCTTCCACTCATTGGGGATGGATCTACCAAGTATGTCTTCAAATGTATTAACTGAAAATCTGATAAAAGATAAATATAATATTGTAAATTGAGAGACTTCAGTATTTTGCTTATTGATCCGATTCTTCTGTGGATATGTTTATGATAGAATTGTCTTTGCAGAATTTTTTTTTTTTTGATGAACAACAAAAGCTTTATTAATAAAACTGAAAGAGAAGGAGGAGGATGAGGCATCCTCACAATACAAAGCAATGAAAAGACAAACAAAAAAGCCCCTAACCGGCTAAAAACAAGCAAAAGTTTACAAAGCACACACTGCCAACCAATCTCTAGCTAACAAAAAGAGTGGAACTCCCTTAAATAAAGAGTTCCCCGACGCCCAAAAAGAAGATAAGTGACAAACATGATCTCATAAACAATCCACCTCCCGAAACTTATCTTCAAACAACCTCTGATTTCGCTCCCACCATAGCACCCAAAAAGTGGCAAAGACAGCACAAGTCCATAAAATTTTGGCTCTCTTCGATCTTCCAAATGTTTGAAAATCAATTAGGAGCATATGCACTCTTTTTCGGGGCCACCCACATACCACTTCCAACACAAAACAATCTATGCCATAACTTCAAAGCTATTGGACAATGCAAGAATAAATGATCCATGGATTCCCCGCTCTTACAACACAGAATGCACCACTGAGGGTTTAAAAAACGATTGGGTCTCCTTTTCTGCAATGTATCATTTGTCAAAATACCCCCATGAACCAAGGCCCACATGAACACCTTTACCTTTAAGGGAGCACAAGCCTTCCAAACTTTTTTACAAAAAGGAAATTGAGGGATTTGAGAATTATCGATGATGTAATCAAAAAAAGACTTAGAAGAAAATATTCCGAACGAATGAAGTGCCCAAACCCTCTTATCCTCCAAAAGAGGAGATAGAGAGAAGTGATCAATTCTAGATAATAAAGAAACCAACTGTGAAGCCTCCATATCATTAAGATTTCTAGAAAAATCAAAATTCCAAGCAATTGGAGCTAAGAGAGAGCAAGCCATGGAAGCAATTGAAGAATTATGAGACCGAGCCACTCGATAAAGATGCGGAAAATCTGCAGCAAAAGAAGATTGACCCATCCAAACATCTTCCCAAAACCGAACAATTTCCCCATTACCCACCCTTACAAAAAGATGTCGAGACCAACACGAGAAAATTTGAGAAATTGACTTCCAAGGAGCACGGCAACTACCCCGTAAAACCACTCGTGAATCCCTCCCATTGTCTTGAATCCCGTATTTGCTCCTTATAACCGAATGCCATAGTGAATCAATCTCCAGTGGAAATCTCCATAACCACTTGCCAAGAAGGGCCAAATTCCTAGCTACAATGTTACCAATAGCGAAACCCCCTTTCTCCTTAGGTAACGACACCACCTCCCAATTCACCAAATGATCCTTTTTCCCCTCATCCTTACCTTCCCAAAGAAAACCCCGCATCAACTTTTCTATTGACCTTGCTACCTTAACCGGAATCTTGAACAAAGATAAATAATATATAGGAATTCCGCTCAAAACAGTCTTAACCAAAGTGTACCTTCCCCCTCGAGATAATAAAGCCTTACTCCAACCTTCCAACCTTTTACCAATCTTTTCCATTACTGGAGTCCAAAAAGCTTCACTTCTAGGATTACCCCCCAATGGGAGGCCCAAATACTTAATCGGAAGGGACTCTATACCACAACCTAAAAGAGACGCCCTATTCTGAAGTTGACCTTGCTGCATATTAATTCCCACCACACTACTTTTTCCCAAATTAACCTTGAGCCCCGAAATAAGCCCAAAAATTCTCAAGATCGAATAAAGGTTAAGTATCTGATTTTCATCCCCTGTGGAAAAAAATATAGTATCATCCGCATATTGTAAATGGGTCACACTAACTCTATCCCTCCCCACCTCCAACCCCTCAACAAGACCTGTTTCTTTAGCTCTATCAACCATTCTGCCCAAAACATCCGCCACTAAAATAAAAAGAAAGGGAGAAAGTGGGTCCCCTTGTCGAAGCCCTCGCGTAGCCCTAAAACACTCCCCTGGTTTACCATTAACTATGACTGACATATTGCAAGTCGACAAACATCCCCTAATCCAAGATCTCCACCGCCCCCCGTATCCTTTCTTATCCATTACGAAATCTAAAAATTGCCAATCCACATTGTCATATGCCTTTTCAATATCCACCTTAAAAATAAGCCCCTCCCTCCCTGAACTCCTATATTCCTCCACTACTTCATTTGCCACTAAGGCAACATCTAAAATTTGTCTTCCTTTCACAAAAGCCCCCTGCACCCTAGACACCGTATCCCCTAAAGACATCCTTAGTCTTTTTGATAAAACCTTGCCCAAAATCTTATACAATGACGTTACCAAACTGATAGGCCTAAAATCTCCAATTCTAATGGCATTGACTTTCTTAGGAATTAAACAGATAAATGTGGCATTTGAGCTCAAATTAACAATCCCCAACTCATAAAATTCGAAAAACACTCTCAACAAATCCTCTTTCACCACCTCCCAGCAATCTTGAAAGACAGCCATAGAGAAACCATCCGGACCTGGAGCTTTATCTCTCTCACAATCAAAAACCGCCTCTCGAATCTCTGTTTCATCAAAAGGCCTTTCAAGCCATGCTGCAACTTCCGGATCAATGGTTCCCCATTCCAGTCCTTCAATCCCCGGTCTACTGTATATGTTGTTGTCTTTGCAGAATTCAACCTGTATATGTTGATGTTGCATCTGGAATTGTTGTGGCCCTAAAAGATGATGGCACCAACATGGGGAAAGTGTATGTTCTTGGTGGACCAGAAGTGTTCACTGTGCATCAATTGGTGATTTCTGTCTTTCTCCTTATCTTTTCTTTCACTCCAAAGTTGTTGCAGTCAGGCGAAGTACATTTTTACTGAATTCCAAAGTTTTCCAGGTAGATCTTATGTATGACACAATCCGTGAATATCCTCACTATGTGAAAGTTCCTTTCCCTATTGCTAAGGTAATATGAATTGCTTGTAGGTCTCTATGAACCTATATTGTTTTCTTTATTCAACTTTGCATACTCATTATTATGTCTATTTGGAATCATTAAAGAAATATGTTTGGCCTATCTGTGAGTTTGTGGATCATATGCTCTATTAACTCTTAGGTTTTTGGTGAACTGACTGGCATAAGGTTGTAAAGTTAATGATTTTGTTCAAAAATGCTGTATCCTGGATTTGTCTATTTCAAGTAAAAGCTTCTTTATTTTTTATTTTTTAATAAAAAATATACAGGTTAGTAATAGAATACAAGATCATGTCCAATCAAAATGGAGTAACATGAAAATATAATTTGGTCAAAATTCCTTTTTATTTACCGAGGCCAAGTTTGGGTAGGATGAAAGTGGTGGGAAGTTTTTGAGTTTGTTTAGCATGAAAATAAATCAGTGTGTTTGGTTTCAGTTTTCTGAATTCAGTTTTTTAAAAATTGAGTTTTTTGGTTTTCGTATTTTTTTGTTTTTAGTGAATATTTTTAAAATTTTAAATATTTTTTTTTACTTTTTTAGATGCACCTTACTTAGATGTATCTAAAAAGTATAAAAATTGTGAAAAAATATTTTAAAAAATTAATAAATACATAAAAATACAAAAAATGTACTGAATTCTCATATTTTTTTCGTATTTTTGGTATTTAGTGAATTTTCAAAAGGTTTTTTTCACAATTTTTTTACTTTTTAAGTATATTTATGTTAGGTATGTCTAAAAATTAAAAAAAATGCTTAAAATATTAAAAAAATTCATTGAAAACATTAAAATACGAAAAATGAAAAAGTAGAATTTTTTGAAAACTGTTTTCTAAAAACTGGAACCAAATCTATATTTTATATTTACATGTTATGATTTCTTCTTCTTTTTATTTTGTTTTATTTATTTATTTATTTATTTTAACAGATATATGATAGAAATAGACTCATGGAGCAGGATATATTTTGATATGGACTCATTTAGTAGTAATCTATAATCAAACACTAGTATTTTGACATTCATATTTTGTTTGAATGATTGGATTGGATTATTTTTGAATATTTTTGGACATTTAGATATATTTTGTTAAATGGATTAGAAACTTTTGAAGAGTATTGGTTGATTTCTCCTCACAATGCTTGGCTGAAACTTTTGAAGTGTACTGAATCTGTTGATAGATATTTTGTTATGGTCTCATTGATGTCATCATGTCAATGCATTTCTCTTTTCTTTTTTTTTAATGTGTTCAAAACAAAATCAGTGAAAGACATGTTAAAAATACATATTACAACCCCCCCCCCCCCCCCCCAAAAAAAAAAAAAAAAAACAAAACAAACTAAATGGGTCGGGTCAGGTCGGGCCTGGCCGTGAATGACCCATACACAACCCATCCATGTCTGACCCGTTACCTAAATGGATGGACAGCTTTGGGTTAATACTATATTGACCCGTTACCCATTTACCCCCCCCCCCCCCCCACCCCACCCCAAAATCCACCCATTTGCCAGCTCTACGTGACATGTTTGATCACTCCAGCACCATGGATCCAACTGCATCCGTACACCCACCATTTACTGAGTATCATCATACTTCATGATCTGAACTATGTCAGTTAGAGGCAAGTGGTCTTGACAAGGTCAGGTTGGAAACGAGTTTAAAACAATTAGCAGGGACTGAAAATCCTGTATTTCTGCCTAAAAGCTTGAATGTCCATACAAATTCAGAAAATGTTGCCAGACAAAACCATGTGACAAGGAAATACCTTAATACCTATGGCTATTATATTGGATGCCCCAGAAAGAACAATGCCGTAACATTGTGTTTTAACTTTTTCTTTCCACGTAAAACAACTCGATTCTGAATGTTGATACCAGTTTTAGTTCCAGCTTAGGAAATCATAATTCTTTTCGCTCATCATTCAACATCTCACCAAAGAAATCAGACATGCAACATTTCAATCTGGAAAGTGAAACTGAGGACTACCATTAAAATCAATTCAGGGACAAGTTAATACCTCCTGGAAGTCATTTGCAAACTCCCTAACAGTTGATATAGCTATCATGGCAGCTTCATCGAAAGGATACCTGAAAGAACATGTGAAAATGAAATAAAAATAGTGGTCATGCCGCTCTCAATAAACAATGAAGAAAAGATTCAAAACAATTACTTGAGTCATTACTAAAGTGTGCACTAAAGATAGATTTATATATGACATCCCATCCATTCAATTATTCTACTACTCCAAAAACTTTAACAACCTGCAACCCTGCAATTTGCAGATGTGATCATATCACCTAAGCTGATTAATAATGCATTCAACATCTAAACTAATTCTCATACAAGGTGCGAAGATCTACAAGTCAACCCAGCTAGTGAAGATAGTGATTTTTCAATCTAATTTGCAGGAGTTTTGGGAAAGGCGATTGAAAAAATTCAAAAGCTTATAGACTTTGATATAGACATATAGTATTAACTTTAACAACTGATAGTTCTTTTAACCAACTTACCCAAAAACACCACATGATATAGCAGGAAATGCAATATATTGAATGTTGTTCTCTTTGGCAACACGTAAACTGTTTCTGTAACAAATTTGGGTAAAAAGAAATCTTAATAAAATGATCAAACAAAATCACATAGCCAAACCAAACTTAGCCACGTGTCTCAATCATCAAGCAAAACCAAATAAAAATAAAGAAATATATAAAAATGAATTCTGGGTCGGAAACTCATTACCTGTATGCACTTCTTAAAGAGGCTTCAGGGTTAGGATCAGCATAGTATATGGGGCCAACAGTGTGAATTACATGAGAAGCAGGCAATCTAAAACCTCTGCATATATACAACATCCTCGTATGTTCATACGGAGTTATATAAACATAAAGTTGGACAATACCACTTGTTTTATAGAAGCTGAAGTAGGAAAGCCTACGGTGTAATCCTTGCTTCTCCAGTGGGACAACGAGTTCCAGGTCGGACTTCTCGTACGTTATGGCATGCTGCTCGGAGTTCTGGGCCAGCAGCTCGGTGTATGGCTAAGAAAATACACAGAGACTTATTGACAGAGTTCATAACAGAACATGTTCACCAGAAAACAGTGAGAAATTACCTCCATCAGCACCAGCACCTCCAAGCATCAGCTCATTTGCTGGATTGACCTATGAGAACAACGATCCAAATTAAAAATAATTGCACTAAAGCCCAATCATAGTGTTTGGATTTCCAGATTTAGCTGGTGTCACAAATCCAACAATGATCCATCATTTTGAATTCTACAGTATTAAAATTGAATTTCAGTAGAATCCCTGGACAAAGTTTTAACCCTTAAATTAGCTAAGTCATGGCTGAAAGGTGTTATTTAAAATCAATGGAAGCCAAAATTTAGGAGTTCAGATCATAAATCTAAATCCAAGTTTCATAATGCAACATAGATAGTTTCACAATCTTGTACTGTGAAATTTGTCAAGTCATTGTTTTTCCAAAAGCTTAAGCTATTAGGAGATGACCCAACAATGTATATCAAGCTATTCAATACTCTTCCTCACGTGTAACCCCGTCTTGCACGTGTAGAGACAAACAAAGAATCAAACATAAAGAAGAGAAAACAACCAAACATAGAAGAAGAAACCAAACAGGGACCGAATACCAACGGAGACTTGAACCCAAAACCTCTCTCAACCAAAACTCTGATACAATGCTAGGTCACCAAGTTTTTTCAAAAGCTTAAGCTGTTAGGAAATTGGCCCGTCAATGTATATCAAGCTATCCAATAAAATTAACTACTAAAATATACAATTTGGGTGCATTAAGAAATCCCATGTAAATTGAATGGCCCCATTGTGTTTCACATTAATATTTTGAGGTACGAGTCCATCATCCAAAGGGAAGCTGCTAAATAAAATGGGAACCATGGTTGTCAAATAGCGAATCGAATCGTGAATTGAATCGAATCGTAAGATTCACAACACTATATATACATATAAAATCACAAATATAGTGCTTAAAATGGGCAACTAAGACATGGTTCAGTATCTTTCTTAGTACCAGCTAGATGATGTTTCATTCTATACACACCTCCCCAATAATTATTTCCACAATATTTGCTTTTTAATTGTAGCCTGCCCTGTTTTTGTTCTGTAACTTTTGTACAATGTTCTCATGCTGGGTCAGCCATTTTTTTTTTGACTTTTTTATCACTGTTGATTCATAAGAATATCTACAGAATTTTAAAAAATAATAATAATAATTTCAGACACAAGAAAATAATAAACAACTAGACAATAATGCAAGTGAGAATCTTTAATAGTGAATAAAGAATCAAAATTAATCAAATAAGGACAAATATATAATTTATATAAAATCTATATATTTTATATTATGGCCTTGTTTGTCATAACTTAAAAAAGTCAAAAAGTCACTATCTTATTTAACTCACACCATCTTATTTAAATCACATCACCTCTCTACTACATCATTTCAAACCCAACCCATATCCAACCCATATTTTATAAAAAGTCAAAAAGTACACTTATTTAGATCATCCCAAACCACCCCTATAAATATATATATATATATATTAAAGGAGGATAGTGGTGTGGAGCCTTACAGCAACACTAAACAAATACCCGTTACTTTAATGTTCTCTCACCCACAAGGAGACCCCACAAGGAGACTTTATGGTAAAGAAAAGCTAACCCACATAATGATTTTTTGAGTACCGAGAGAGAGAAGAGAGAGAGAAGACTAAGCAGACCGACAACGGGTAGACGAAGACAATTCATAGCTATTTCTTTACATACCTTCAAATTTCTCACTGGTAGAATCGAAAATCCTCTTCTTCGAACAGGTTTGTCTCCTTTCTTTGATTTGTCTCTCTCTCTCAGTCAAGCCTTAGCTTGAGTTTTTCATATGTTCTTTGAATGATTTCTTCTATTTATTATTCCTTTTTCTCTTTTCCTTTTTTTTTTTTTTTTGGAATTAAAGAGGTCAAATGACGTCGTTTAACAGATCTGGGCAGGAGAAAAAAAAAATGAAATTTGAATCGTGAGTATCGAACATATCGGCGATTCACATCGATTCCTACGATTCTTACTTCGAATCGCACAATTCTTTTAAATTTACGATTCAAGTACTCGATTCGAATCGTTCTATGAAAATATCGTATGAATTGTATCGCGAATCGTACGATTCAGACAGCCATGATGGAAACCACTTACTGCAGCTAATGGTGCATGATCCAGTACTAGGACTTCACGAAAAACTAGCATTTCCTACCTTCCACCATTACAAGTTTATGATGGCCGCCTTTTTTAATGGAAAAGTCTATTAAATTCCATATGGTTCATAATGGGACAATTAAATTTCCAAGGGACATCCAAACATGCCCTTACCCCTAAATCAATTGATTGACCATAATCAACGTTGGTTTGGCATGTATATAATTTGAAATAAATTAATTATCCAACATAAATTTGTAACAACGCTCTACCTCCACAGTACAATTTGCTCTTCAACTGAGCATAGAGATTCAAAATCTGAACATTACACCTAGAGTAACACCACTATGATTTGAGCATTCAGCATAAGAGGCCTACCAGAACTCCACGTAAGCTCCATAAATGCTCAAATCTTAGTGAAATTACACCCATGGTTGTCTGAATCGTACAATTCACAGTACGATTCGATACGATTTTTTCATAAAACGATTTGTGGGGAAATGGTTTGGAAATACTCTTCAGATCCTGGAAGACGCCAATGATCCTCAGCTAATCACCTGCAAAGATACAAACACTCCGGTCGGGGTTGTCGGAATTAGCACTCCGACGGACAAATCAGTTCTTCTACTCAAGAAAGCTTGTAGACTAAGTTTTTAGAAGTGATTCTTACATACCTTTACAAATCTGAAGCTCTTGTATTTATATCCATTTTTCGGGCCTCGGGGCCAGAGTCTACTTTTTTATTTGATATTCCTCCTTTTGTCCTGTCATGCCTTTTCAGGTATATTCGGCCGTACATTCGTAGTCGGCATCTCAGTTGAGCCGAAGGGAGCCGTTCAATTCCTGGCTCCCCGGGTATATCAGATTTCGTCTCCCCATGAATTCGGCTCACACAATTGCCCCCCAAGCATTCCCTTAATCGACAGTTGAGTGAGATGCTTGGTTCCAATTTTCAAAGTCTCTGAACCGAAGTTCGGGGATCAGACTTATCACACAGAGGTTTAATTACAACGCCTTTAATCATCGCCTCGACTCCCCGACCCTTCGTACACGCCTATTTATTATGATTTTAAAATCTGATGTCCTTTCGAATTCATATTCTATGACATTGATTGCTTAGTCGCTCTTCGAATCGTTCTTGCAATTTTTCCGTATGTGATACTTTCTTCATTATTGTAAGTTCTCTTCCCCCTTACTCTGAAGTTTTTCCTATTTTGTTTATTCTGTCGCGTTTTTTTTTTTTTTTATAGACAGTAGGCTATGGCGAAACATTTGAAAGACCTACTTTCGTCGGACCGAATTGTTGGCTTTAGGCGCCATTTTTCTGTTCCTGACGATGTCCACTTGTCGTTTGTGGCGGACGGCACTCTCGACATGGAGATGGAAGACGAAACCACGATTGTCTTTCCCCTCTTGTCAATCGCAGAGGGTGGTGTCTGCTTTCCCCTTCACCCATTTTTGAGGGCTGTTCTTCGCCATTGGGATTTGATCCCCTCCCAACCCAATGTGAATATCTTTAGAATTATAATGGGGGTTGTGGCGCTGAACCGCTGCCTTGGGATTAACCTTGGCATCCCTGCCATTCGGCATTGTTATGCTTTGGCCAAGTCTTCTGGTCGGCACTGGCGTTATTTCCTCAGAGCCAAGGATACAGACCATCAGTTAGTCACTATGCTTTCCAGTTCTGGGAAACGAGTTGATGATGTTATGGTCGTCATTTGTGGCAACTGGGAGTTCAACGAAGGGGAGGACCGCGTTGATCCTGTTCCTAGACGTAGGGGCGAACCAGGTCGCCGAATGCTTCCTTGCTTGTGTTATATGCTCATATCTGCCATACCGTTTTCTTGAGTCTTATGGCTTGTCTTTTGCAGGGAGCAATTTAAAGAAGATACGAGCTTCAACTGACGACGCCGTTCTTTCGGATATTAGGGTTGCTCTTAGTTATTTCGGCCGTCGTAGTCTTCGCAAACAGGGAAGAGCGGCTCACGTTCTGCTTTGCTACGAGCCTACGTATACGACCTTTTCGACTGCGGAAAACATACCGATTCCGGAGGGGGAAGATTTTCTCGTTGCTCGTATTTTTTCCGACTTCAAAAATTTGAGACGAATAGGTCTTAAAGGGTCCGATTCGGATAATACTGAAATATCCCATTCTGCCGAATCAGATCAATCCGAGGCCGAATCGGAAGAGGTATCGGATTCTGCCGACCCTCCCTCCACATCGGGGAGGGGGAACCTTTCTGTTGGCGACGTTCTTCAACGTGCAGACAACCTTCTCCTCTCCGGATCTACTGACATGGCTGGGTTAAGCCTGACAAAGCTCGCTAAGAAGGCGAATGCGGAGAGATTAGCTGCACGGCGAAGAGCGGAGGGTCATTCGACCGAAACGCCCACCAGTACATCTCAATATTCCCTCCTGGTTACCAAATCGACGTCTTTAGAAATTGTTGAGGGGACGACCGCAGATAAGAATGCCGAATCCGCTTTGGTTGGGAAAGCCGTTCAGGACGTTGATGGAAAGACGGAGAAACGTGATAGGGATCATGAGACCGGCTTTGAAGATCTCGGCGGCAAACGCCCTCGAATGGGGGAATCGAGCGAGGTTGTGCCCTTTGTGATTCGACCAATGGTAAGGAACACGCCGGTTCCTTCGGATGCTTCTGCACGTAAAGACCCAGAGGTTGCGTTTGGCGTGGCAACGTCTTTGTCGTTGCCGTCTAATATGGAGGCTTTCCAGTTGGAATCGGATTTAAATGCGACGATGTTAGCCGCACAGTCGGCCCTTTTGGTGCGTATTTTGACTTTTCCTTCACCCAAAAATCGTGCGAGTTGTGTTTTCTGACTTTTTCTTTTGCAGACCGTTGGTAGGATAGCCGATGTGGGCCGCCGTCATCTCGACACCGTCAAGCAGATTAGTTATTTACGAAAGCAAGTTGAGGACCAGAGGAAGAGGGCCGAGGACGAATTTTTAAGAGCGCAACAGGAAGCTTCTCGGGCAGAGGACGAGGTAGAGAGAGCTCGTCGCGCGGATAAGTTGAGAGCAGAGTCCGAGAAGAAGGCCGACGATATGGAAGCTGCACTTGGCTTATCCCAAAAGGCGGTTGCCAGACTGGAGGCAGAGTTGGCTGAAACGAAAGCGGCAAAGGAGATTGCCGATTCCAAAAGGTTCGAAGCCGGGAAAGAGGCTGGACTCGCCGAGTATGTGGACCAGGTCTCTAGGTTTGAGAATCGCGGCTTCAAGCATGGTTGGGAGAAAGCCCTTGCTGCAGCTGGAGTTTCGCTGAATAGCCAATACCATATGAGCAAGTGGACATCGATCCGTTGGAGACTGATTCCGAGGGTTGATCTTTACGACACACAATTGTTATGATTTCGATAAAGTACTTTTTCCGTTTGTTTTTGTTTTATCGGACGTTTTCCGTGTTTTTCATCCGGGTTGATATTATAAAAGTTATGATACAGAAACGGACGTCGATACTTTTTTACAGTTATAACGTTAATACTTTTTTACAGTTATAAAATGTTATGAATGCTGCTCGATGTGCTGATGTTTCTGTAATTATATGGTGATATTGTTTTAATAAATAGAGCGAGGCGACTAGATTAATAAATCTGCCCTTGCCTTGGCCAGGGCGCGAGCGCGAAGAGCCTAATTGGTTCGTGCTCGTGGGTTGGCCTAGGCATTCTGAAAAGATGGCCGAGTAGAACGAGGCTACCAGATTAATAAATCTGCCCTTGCCTTGGCCAGGGCGCGAGCGCGAAGAGCCTAATTGGTTCGTGCTCATGGGTTGGCCTAGGCATTCTGAAAAGATGGCCGAGTAAAACGAGGCTACCAGATTAATAAATCTGCCCTTGCCTTGGCCAGGGCGCGAGCGCGAAGAGCCTAATTGGTTCGTGCTCGTGGGTTGGCCTAGGCATTCTGAAAAGATGGCCGAGTAGAACCCTACCAGATTAATAAATCTGCCCTTGCCTTGGCCAGGGCGCGAGCGCGAAGAGCCTAATTGGTTCGTGCTCGTGGGTTGGCCTAGGCATTCTGAAAAGATGGCCGAGTAGAACGAGGCTACCAGATTAATAAATCTGCCCTTGCCTTGGCCAGGGCGCGAGCGCGAAGAGCCTAATTGGTTCGTGCTCGTGGGTTGGCCTAGGCATTCTGAAAAGATGGCCGAGTAAAACGAGGCTACCAGATTAATAAATCTGCCCTTGCCTTGGCCAGGGCGCGAGCGCGAAGAGCCTAATTGGTTCGTGCTCATGGGTTGGCCTAGGCATTCTGAAAAGATGGCCGAGTAATCGTGAAATCCACGAAGGGCATTCCGAATCCGGAGACTTTGACGGCCCTAAGGTGTGCATCAAATGGGCTAATCGGCCCTAAAGGATCATGCCCCAAAGGGGGCTCCAAATCCGGAGACTTATTCGGCCCTGAGGTGTCGTGCACCAAAGGACGCTCCGAATCCGGAGACGGGGGCCAATCGTGACATCCACGAAGGGCGTTCCGAATCCGGAGACTTATTCGGCCCTGAGGTGTCGTGCACCAAAGGGCGCTCCGAATCCGGAGACTTATTCGGCCCTGAGGTGTCGTGCACCAAAGGGGGCTCCGAATCCGGAGACTTATTCGGCCCTGAGGTGTCGTGCACCAAAGGGCGCTCCGAATCCGGAGACTTATTTTGGCCAATCGTGACATCCACGAAGGGCGTTCCGAATCCGGAGACTTTGACGGCCCTAAGGTGTGCATCAAATGGGCTAATCGGCCCTAAAGGATCACGCGCCAAAGGGGGCTCCGAATCCGGAGACTTATTCGGCCCTGAGGTGTCGTGCACCAAAGGGCGCTCCGAATCCGGAGACTTATTTTGGCCAATCGTGACATCCACGAAGGGCGCTCCGAATCCGGAGACTTATTCGGCCCTGAGGTGTCGTGCACCAAAGGGCGCTCCGAATCCGGAGACTTATTCGGCCCTGAGGTGTCGTGCACCAAAGAGGGCTCCGAATCCGGAGACTTATTCGGCCCTGAGGTGTCGTGCACCAAAGGGCGCTCCGAATCCGGAGACTTATTTTGGCCAATCGTGACATCCACGAAGGGCGTTCCGAATCCGGAGACTTTGACGGCCCTAAGGTGTGCATCAAATGGGCTAATCGACCCTAAAGGATCATGCGCCAAAGGGGGCTCCGAATCCGGAGACTTATTCGGCCCTGAGGTGTCGTGCACCAAAGGGCGCTCCGAATCCGGAGACTTATTTTGGCCAATCGTGACATCCACGAAGGGCGCCCCGAATCCGGAGACTTATTCGGCCCTGAGGTGTCGTGCACCAAAGGGCGCTCCGAATCCGGAGACTTATTTTGGCCAATCGTGACATCCACGAAGGGCGCTCCGAATCCGGAGACTTATTCGGCCCTGAGGTGTCGTGCACCAAAGGGCGCTCCGAATCCGGAGACTTATTTTGGCCAATCGTGACATCCACGAAGGGCGCTCCGAATCCGGAGACTTATTCGGCCCTGAGGTGTCGTGCACCAAAGGGCGCTCCGAATCCGGAGACTTATTTTGGCCAATCGTGACATCCACGAAGGGCGCTCCGAATCCGGAGACTTATTCGGCCCTGAGGTGTCGTGCACCAAAGGGCGCTCCGAATCCGGAGACTTATTCGGCCCTGAGGTGTCGTGCACCAAAGGGCGCTCCGAATCCGGAGACTTATTTTGGCCAATCGTGACATCCACGAAGGGCGCTCCGAATCCGGAGACTTATTCGGCCCTGAGGTGTCGTGCACCAAAGGGCGCTCCGAATCCGGAGACTTATTCGGCCCTGAGGTGTCGTGCACCAAAGGGCGCTCCGAATCCGGAGACTGTTTTTGGCCATAAATGTTGAGCGCAAACATGTGAAAACACGAAACCCTTCATTACGACGACATGCGTACAAGTATCAAGCCCACAGGTCGGGTCATTGATAAAATTTGCGTAGATGTGTCGAATTCCATGGCCGGGGCAGGCTTCTTCCTGACATGTCGGAGAGCCGATATGCCCCTACGCCTGCGACGGAATCTATCTGATAGGGGCCGTCCCAGTTCGGACCGAGCTTTCCATCGGCTGGCCTCCGTTCGGCTGGCAGTACCTTCTTTAGGACCAGTTCACCTGGGTTGTAGCGGCGCAACTGAACTCGAAGATTGTATGACTTGGCAAGCTGCTGCTGATATCGTGCCATGGACGCTAAGGCGCGGTCTCTCCGTTCTTCGATCAGAACCAGGTCTAGTGCGAGCATCATGTCATTTCGGCCTGTGTCGAAAGCTTGCGATCTTAGAGTTGGCAAGCCGATCCCTAGGGGTAAGATTGCCTGGGTTCCGAAGCATAAGGCGAACGGCGTTTCTCCGGTAGATCGTCTTGGCGTTGTTCGATGGGCCCACAGTACACTCGGCAACTCTTCAACCCATCTGCCTTTGGCATTTTCCAGCCTCTTTTTAATGCCGTTTAGGATGGATTTGTTTGAAGCTTCCGCTTGACCGTTACTTTGGGGGTAGGCTGGCGTAGAGAAGTAGGGCTCGATACCATATTTGCTGCACAATTCTCGATATACACCACAATCAAACTGAGTACCATTGTCTGAGATCAATGCTCGTGGTATGCCGAATCGTGTAATGATGTTCCTCCACACGAAGCGCTTAATGTCGGAATCCCGTATATGGGTTAGGGCCTCCGCTTCGACCCACTTTGTGAAGTAATCGGTTGCTACGATCAAAAATCGCTTGTTCCCTGGGGCCCTTGGCAATGGTCCCACGATATCGAGTCCCCATTGAGCAAACGGCCAGGGGCTTGTGATAGAATTCAAAGCTTCTGCCGGCTGATGAGTTAATGGGGAGAACTTTTGGCATTGTTCGCATTTCTTGACATAATTTTCTGCGTCGGCTCTCATCGTCGGCCAATAATATCCCTGTGTTATCGCCCGATGGGCCAGGGAGCGTCCCCCCGAATGGGCACCACAACTGCCATCATGTATCTCAGTGAGCAGCTCCTCTACTCTGTCCGGGTGCACGCATTCCAAGTATGGTCCAGAGAGGGACTTTTTGTAGAGCCCTCCTTGTGGATCTAAGTAATACCGCAGGGCCTTGTTTCGCAGTTTGTGTGCTTCTTTTCTGTCCTCTGGGAGTTGCTCAGAAGAAAGGAATGCAGCAATGGGGTCCTTCCAACTTGGAGTGGATTCTATAATATTGATGTGGGTTTTCTCCGGAGGGCCGATACTTGGTTTTGGGACGAAACCTACTTCGATGGTACGCTTGAGCTCAGAGTTGATGGCGGAGGCTAAGCAGGCCAGGGCGTCCGCGTGTGTATTTTGATCGCGTGTTATTTGGTTTAGTTCATGATGGTCGAATTTTGTCAGCAAGGAGTTAGCCGTTTTCATATAGGCCGCCATACGCTCGTCTCTCGCCGCGTACTCCCCCTTTAGCTGGTTGATTACCAATTTTGAGTCGCAAAACACCAACAGCCGCCGCGCGCCGAGCAGATGCGCGTTCCGCAGTCCGGCTAAAAGGGCTTCGTATTCGGCTTCGTTATTTGATGCTTCGAAGCCGAGCTTGACGGCCTGCTCAATTACTGCGCCATCTGGAGACATAATTACTACGCCGGCGCCGCTGCCCCGTTGGTTAGATGACCCATCACAGTATAATTGCCAAATGTCCCCAACATAAATTCTCCAATCTGGCTTCGACCGATCTTCGGCCTTTGGCTGGAGGTCATCAGGTTTGAGGTCGGCAAGCCCTCCTGTGAATTCGGCAACAAAGTCCGCAAGCACCTGCCCTTTGATTGCGGTTTTGGGTAAGAACTGAATGTCATATTGGCCGAGTTCGAGAGCCCACTTCGAAACACGCCCTGATGCTTCTGCATTCCGTAGTACTGACCGGAGGGGATAGTCTGTTAGCACCCTAATGCTGTGTGCTTGGAAATAATGCATCAGTTTTCTTGCTGCCATGACCAAGGCTAGGACGAGTTTTTCCAGCGGTAGGTAGCGTGTTTCGGCGTCCACCATTGCCTTGCTCACATAATACACTGGCTGTTGCTGCCCTTCCTCTTCTTTTAATAATACGGCGCTGACAGCCCTGTCGGAGACTGCCAGATATAGGATGAGGGGGTCGCCAGTGGCGGGCGTTGTTAGAAGAGGTACTGTCCGGAGGTAGGTCTTCAAACCGTTAAAAGCTGCTTCGCATTCGGCGGACCATTCGAAAGCTCTGCCCAATCGTAGTGTTTGAAAGAATTGTCTGCATCGGTCTGTAGAGCGGCTGATGAACCTGTTCAGTGCAGCAGCCATTCCCATCAACTTTTGAACTTCTTTCACAGAACGGGGGGAACTTAGCTCCAAAATTGCTGTGACTTGCCTCGGGTTGGCTTCGATTCCTCGGTGGTTGACGATATAACCCAGGAATTTGCCGGAGCTATTCCGAATGCGCACTTGGAAGCGTTTAGCTTCATCCGTATTTGCGTAGGGTATTGAAGGTCCTTTCCAGATCGGCTATATGGTTTTGCTCTTCTTTGGATTTGACCACCATGTCATCGATGTATACTTCCATAGTGTGTCCCAGCTGTTCTTTGAACATTGTGGTGACCAATCTTTGGTAAGTCGCCCCTGCATTTTTTAGTCCAAAAGGCATAACCTTGTAGCAGTAGGTACCTCTTGGAGTGAGGAATGCAGTTTTGTCCTGATCATCCGGATTCATGGCGATCTGATGGTAGCCCCTGTAGGCATCGAGGAAACTCATGCGCCGATGGCGTGCCGTCGCATCGACGAGTTGGTCGATTCTTGGTAAGGGGAAGCAGTCTTTGGGGCAAGCTTTGTTCAGATCGGTGAAATCGACGCACACTCGCCAAGTTCCATTTTTCTTTTTCACCACCACGGTGTTGGAGAGCCACGTGGGGTAGGTGACTTCTCTGATTGCCCCGGCGTCAAGCAGTTTGTCGACTTCTTCTACAACGGCGGCGGTGTGTTCCGCGGAGGATCGCCGGCCTTTCTGAATGATCGGCTTGCACCGGGGGTCGACATTCAAATGATGTTGTGAGACTGACGGGTCTATTCCCGGCATCTCGTATGGAGTCCACGCAAAGACGTCGAGGTTGCCGAGTAAGAAAGTGATCAGCTGCTGTCTGTCGACCTGGCTCAGAGAGGCGCCGATCATAAAAAACTTTTCTGGGCTTCCATCAATGTCGACCCGGTCTAAACCTTCCGTGGCCTTTTCGTTTGGTTGACGCCCGACGTCATCCAGAACCTCTCGATTGGGCACTTCGATGGAATTTACTTGCAGTTCCTTCGGCGTCTTAGCGGCGAGAAGATAGCATGTTTTCGCTGACTGTTGAGAGCCACGGATCTGCTCGACGCCGTATTCCGTTGGGAAACGTAGTAGCTGGTGGTAGGTGCTTGGGACGGCCTGCAGGGTATGCAACCATGATCGCCCCATGATGAGATTATACGGGGACGGTAACCTAACGACCAAGAATTCCACGTCCACCGTTCTGGAGCCGGCTCGAATGGGTAGACTGATCTTTCCCAATGGGTACTCCGGGTTGGCGTTGAAGCCAAATAGTGGATAAGGAGCGGGAGTCAGATCCGAGTCGTTGAACCCGAGTTTGACGAAGGTTTTATAGTACATAACCTCCGAGGTGCTTCCCTGGTCAATAAGGACGCGTTCGACGGTGAATCTGTTTACGCGCAGCGCGACAACCAGAGGATCTACATGGGGGAGTGTTATGCCGCTCAAATCAGAGTCGTCGAAGGTGATGCTTGGCGCTTCTCGGAGTCGGGGTCGCTTTGTTGGTGTGAGCTGATGCTGGGGGCCTGGAAGTGACTGGATTGCATGTACAGTTGGGGCTATCGGCAGGCTGTATATCATATGTACAGTGTCGAGCGGGACGTCTTTTGGGCGACGTGAATCCTCCGTTATCGCGTCAGGGTGATCGGCTAAGGCGCGGTGACTTCGAGGTCGTCGAGGGCCTGCCCTTGGGGATCGCTCAGGAACTTTGAGCCTTGCCCGCTCGGACTTTGCTTTTTCTAAGGCCAAATCGCGGCGAAGGCGTTCGTTCTCAGCGATGATGTTGTCTAAACTCTGTTGGATCTGTCTGGCTTGTTCTACGGTCGCTTGTATCATTTCCTTCGTTGAAGTCGTTGGTGAGTTAGAGCTCGAGATGCGTCGCTGAGCGCCAGTTTCCTTTCCGAGCGTATTTGCCGGAGCGAAGTCGTCTCTCTGTGCAGTTCCGTCGGTGGCCATCGGAGGATCTTCGGTCACGTCTTCCATGGATGTATTCGAGTATTTCCCACAGACGGCGCCAATTGTGGGGAAATGGTTTGGAAATACTCTTCAGATCCTGGAAGACGCCAATGATCCTCAGCTAATCACCTGCAAAGATACAAACACTCCGGTCGGGGTTGCCGGAATTAGCACTCCGACGGACAAATCAGTTCTTCTACTCAAGAAAGCTTGTAGACTAAGTTTTTAGAAGTGATTCTTACATACCTTTACAAATCTGAAGCTCTTGTATTTATATCCATTTTTCGGGCCTCGGGGCCAGAGTCTACTTTTTTATTTGATATTCCTCCTTTTGTCCTGTCATGCCTTTTCAGGTATATTCGGCCGTACATTCGTAGTCGGCATCTCAGTTGAGCCGAAGGGAGCCGTTCAATTCCTGGCTCCCCGGGTATATCAGATTTCGTCTCCCCATGAATTCGGCTCACACACGATTCAAATCGAGTACTTGAATCGTAAATTTAAAGGAATCGTGCAATTCGAAGTAAGAATCGTAGGAATCAATGTGAATTGCCGATACGTATGATACTCACAATTCAAATTTCTTTTTTTTTTTTTTTCTCCTGCCCAGGTCTGTTAAACGACGTCGTTTGATCTCTTTAATTAAAAAAAAAAAGAAAAAAAGAAGGGGGGGAAAAAGAAAAAGGAAAAGGAATGATAAATAGAAGAAATCATTCGAAGAACAGATGAAAAACACAAGCTAGGGCTTGACTGAGAGAGATGAATCAAAGAAAAGAGATAAACCTGTTTGAAGAAGAGGATTTTGGAATCTACCAGTGAGAAATCTGAAGAAATTTGAAGGTATGTAAAGAAATAGTTAGGCATTGTCTTCTTCTACCCATTATCAGTCTCACTGCTCAGTCTTCTCTCTCTCTTCTCTCTCTCGGTACTCAAAAAATCAATCTGTGGGTTAGCTTTTCTTTACCATAAAGTCTCCTTGTGGGGTCTTCTTGTGGGTGAGAAAACATTAAAGTAATGGGTATTTCTTTAATGTTGCTGTAAGGCTTCACACCACTATCCTCCTTTAATATATATATAATATATATAAATTATATAATATTTTATATAAATTATATATTTGTCCTTACTTGATTAATTTTGATCCTTTATTCACTATTAATGGTTCTCACTTGTCATTATTGTCTAGTTGTTTATTATTTTCTTTTTTATTTTCTTTTTTAAAATTCTGTAGATATTCTTGTGAATCAACCATGATGAAAAAGTCAAAAAAAGTGGTTGACCCAACATGAGAACACTGTACAAAAGTTACAGAACAAAAACAGGGCAGGATGCAATTGAAATGCAAATATTGTGGAAATAATTATAGGGGAGGTGTGTAGAATTAAACATCATCTGGCTAGTACTAAGAAAGATACTGAACCATGTCTTAGTTGCCCATTTTAAGCACTATATTTGTGATTTTATATGTATATATATTTTTTATAAAAAAATATACTGTTACGATTCAATTTGATTCACGATTCAATTTTTTAGAAATACGATTCGCGATTTGACAACCATGATTACACCAAGTCTCGCGATTACAATCAATACCTTCAATAACAAAAATAAGCTAAACTTAAGAAATTAGCTTCAAAGTTCTAACAATGCTAAGTTAAAAAATCATCTTGTACTAGTCCAACATCACATAAACAATTCCAACTCATACAGATGGAATTCAAGTTGGAGTCAACCAAGAGGCATTGGCTTGCATTGCAATCTAATTAGTAACTTGCTAACACAACATCCTACCTTGTGCCCAAAAAAA
Organism: Camellia japonica; assembly: GCA_030407325.1. Classification (NCBI taxonomy): domain Eukaryota; kingdom Viridiplantae; phylum Streptophyta; class Magnoliopsida; order Ericales; family Theaceae; genus Camellia; species Camellia japonica. The sequence continues at coordinate 139,156,257 of JAPPVO010000032.1, forward strand.
ATAAAAAATAAATGGGATTCCTAACACACAGATTGAGGTTGTGTTTGGATTTCAGGATTTGGAGTGAAAGGATTTGGGAACTAATCATTAAGTAGAATAGCTCAAATTCAAATATGATAGTTAAAATATGGATTTTATGATTGAATTTGAGAAGAACATTTACATTGACAGATTTAAAATAACAATGTCAAAATTTTAAGATTGAAATCCTCATACTAATGATTATAATTGTACAAAGATCATAACAAAATACAAACTACTTAACCTACTCTATAATTGTTAACTATAAAAGTTCCCAAATTGCCTCATTTGAAATCCATCTATCCAAATGGAACCTAAAAAGTCTTTAATTTCATAGGGGAAAAAAAAAATGAAAACAGTATGGGGGTGTTTGTTTGGGAAGATTGGAGGAGGGATTGGACTCCATGTCCAATCCACCATGGAATCATTGTTTGGTTGAGAATTTGTAGGTCGGATTAGTAGTCGGACTATGAATCTCATATATGTTGGACTATTGTGTCCTACGGAATGCGGGATAGAAACGATATTAGAATCCCATGAGATTACATTGTAAAATGACATATTTACCTCCAAGTATTTGATTTCATTATGTATTGTATTTAGTAAAATAAAATAAAATATAAAAATCTCAATTAAAAAATAAAATAAAATAATTTTCTTTAATTTTTATTAATGTTTATTTATTTAATAAAATTTTATAGATGTTTTATTGATGAACACACTCGACAAGAAGGGCACACTAGTGTCATGGCTCCAGCGGTGACTTCGAACACTGGTCTAGATTTAGGTGGTGAATGGAACAATGAAGAGTTGGTTTGGGTGGAAAAAATTTCGTCACAATTGGACCAGCTAGTTCAGATGAGAGATGAGGTCATGATGTCAACATTTGAGATAGACAAATGGTGGCATCAATGGGAATCATTGCTTAGAGATCATGGAATTGATGTGGGTAGGTGGGAAACTATTGAAGGCTCTGATGGTAATCATGAGATGGAGTCAGGCGGCACTATGGTTTTTATAGATTTCGGAATTGATGTGGAGGTGCATGATGACCTCTCTGTTATTAATATAAAGGGTGGAGTAGATTGGACTTTGAATTCTGAGGCCCAAGATCACAATTTGGACTTGAGTCTGGACAATAACCCTTATGTGCCCCAAGATGAGGTTGATCTGGCTCTTGTTTGGGCCGAAAAAATGGGCCAGTTGTTATTCGGGAGTTCAATAAGCAAGATGAAAGGACCAGGGCCTGTTGGTACAAGAAAGATGTGGACGGTAAAGGCAAAGGAAAAGCCCTCTTGGGGGATGATCCTGTAGATGATAGTACATCAGAGGATGAGGGTTGGCCAAGAACACAAAGGCAGTTTGGTGAAGGGAGTTCACGCTCGGGGGGAACTAAACCCATAAAGCCTAGTCGTCATCCGATGGGTGGAATTGCTCAACTGTTGAGGGAGAGAGGCAATCCACAAGTAATTAAAAGAAAGCTTCATGGTCGCCAAAAACGTAATTTTGCTGAGGAGATCAGTTTTTATAAACGCAGGGATGGTGTAGGGAATCGCCGAAAAAAGAAGAGGGGTTTGTTTTTGGCCCCACACAAAAGGAAAGAGACCCCTGTTAGATTTCAGGAAGCTCCATCGAAGAAGAAAGATCTGGGTAAAGATAAGGTCTCTCGTATCAAGGAGGGAAGGAAAAGAAAGTCCAGTGTGGCAGGTCCTAGTGGCTACGAATCATCGCAGAAGAAAATTTGTTCGGATTTGGATAGCAGTGATGGAGGGACGGAAGACAGATTACAAGACCTGGTGGAGAATTTTGTTATTGAATATGAAATGGCATCAATTTTTGAACTGTTATGGGATGATAGAGATCCGACTGCTAAAGGGATTTCTCAAGAGGTTGTCCCTCAACAACCTCCTTCATCGCCATGAAGATTTTGAGCTGGAACTGCAGATGGATGGGCCACCCTTTGGCAGTTTGAACAGCTAGATTGTTGGCCCAGGTACACAAGCCTAATGTTCTTTTTCTTATTGAAACTAAGATGGAAGCTAGGAAACTGAAATGGTTGGGTTTACCTATGGGGTATCGATTTTGGACGGGGTGCGGATAGTGTTGGGTGCAACAGAGGATTATGGGTGGTGTGGGATGACACGCACTCTATGAAAGTTATTTATAGGTGTGAACGTTTCATTGCACTTGAGGTGGAAGATTACTCCACTCATAATTGGGTTCTTTTGTTAATTTATGGTCATCCTAATTTGAGTTGTCAAGAAGCTTGTTGGGATAGATTGGCAAATTTTATCTGAGGATTCAGATTCCAGTGGTCTTGATTGGGGACTTTAATCAAATTTTATATCACAAGGACAGACAAAGTTTTTGTCAATGCAAGGTGAGAGGTTTGAATCATTTTTATCATTTCATGGAGACTTGTCATCTTCTTGATCTTCCGAAGTCAGGTGTTGATTTTACTTGGACAAACAATCGAAGGAAGGGGCTTTGGACTTATGAAAAATTGGATAGAGCTATGGCAACTTGGGTATCAAGATTTCGGAAATTTACGCTCACTGCTCTTCCCACTCAAAGATCAGATCACAGTCCCATAATCCTCAATACAGATATGGGAGGGCAAAGAAGGAATGGAAGAATTGGATATGGAAATTTTGAGGCAGCATGGTTGGGTGATGGTGCAATGGAGGAGATTGTACATAAGGTGGAATTTACCAGTGGAGGGTATGTGTTCAAGCTGTTACATCGCCAGAAAATTTTGCTCCAACATTTAAGGAATTGGCACCACCAACCTACTAGAAGTCTAGCAGCTCAAATTAAGGAAACCCAACGGCAACTAGCGCAAGTACAATGTCTTTTTCGGTCGGAGAATAACTTTGCGCAGGATTATGCATTACGAGCTCATTTGGATTTACTCTTAGAAAAGGAAGAAGTGTATTGGGCACAACGGGCAAAGCAACAATGGATGAATTTGGGGGATAAAAATACAAAGTTCTTTCACCAGATGGCAACGTTTAGAGCCTGTAAGAAAAGGATTGGATTCCTGAAACTGGATAATGTTGATTGCGTTATGGATCAAGGTGTCATTGAGCATGAATTTCTACAACATTTTAAGTTGTTTCACAATCAACAGGATTAATCTCCATCCATTCTCAGGTGCATTTCGATTATCCTGTTAATTTTCAATTTCTTAATGTTTTGCAAAAGCATATTTTGGATGAACATCAGAAAGTGCTTGAGGCTCCTTTTACGGACCAAGAAATAAAAGACGCCATTTTTACCATGGGTGGGCTTAAAGCTCCTGGACCTAATGGTATGATTGCAGCTTTTTATCATAAGAATTAGAAAATTGTGGGGGATAGTGTGATCAACACTGTTAAAGCCTTTTTTGAATACGGGAGTGATGCTTAAAGAAATAAACCAAACGTTTTTGGTATTGATTCCCAAGAAGGCAGTGCCTCAATCGGTTAATGATTATCGGCCTATTAGTTTGTGTAATGTGGTATATAAAAGTATTGCCAAGGTTCTTGCGAATCGATTACGATGTGTTTTGTCAAGTATAATTTCCCCCAACCAAAATGCGTTCGTTCCCGGTAGAATTATTTCTGATAATATCTTATTAGCCCATGAGATGAGTCATTTTATTAAATTAAGGAAAAAGGGGTGTAAGTCTTGTTTTGCAATGAAACTTGATACGAATGAGGCTTATGATATGGTTAGGTGGGATTTTTTGCTCATGGTTCTAAGATGTTTTGGGTTTAATGAACAATGGATTCACCTTATAAAACAATGTATGTCGACAGTGTCGTTTTCGGTCTTGGTTAATTCTAGTAAATCTGAATGGTTTTTTCCTTCTTGTGGGTTACGACAAGGTGACCCATTATCACCTTACCTGTTTTTGTTGGTCATGCAAGCTTTATCTGAAGGGTTGGTTAATTTAAATCAGCAAGGAGTGTGTTGGGTTCTCTCGATATCTAGAAATGCTCCCGCAATATCCCATTTACTTTTTACGGATGATTGTTTGTTATTTATGACTTATAAAGATGAAGACGTGTGGTGTTTGAAATGGTTCTTGGAAGCTTTTTGTCATCAGTCAGGGTTAAAAGTTAACATCCAAAAATTGGCGATCATGGTTAGTCCTAATATGGGAGAAGTAGCAAAAAGGTTCATTAAGGACTGTTTTAATATTAAACTAGTAGAGAATTTGGGAATTTATCTGGATGCGTGCATAGATTCGGGTAAGAAAAAAGGGGAATTGTTTGGATCAATTTTGGAGAGGGTTCATAAAAAATTAAATGGATGGAAGAGAGGGCTACTTTCCTTTGCGAGCAGATGTGTGTTACCTAATCATACCCTTCTGTCCATCCCAATTTATTTATTGGCCATTTTCCAAAGCTCCTAAGTATTTTGTGAAGCAGCTAAGAAGTGATGTGAGGAATTTTATATGGAAAGGCAAAGATGGATCTGGCATTTTTTGGAAGCTGTGGGATCTACTACGTAGACCTAAATTAGATGGAGATTTGGGTTTAAGGGATCCGAAGTTATTGAATCAAGCACTTCTAGCTAAATCAGCTGGGAGGATTTTAACTGAACCAGATAATTTGCTGAGTCGGGTTATGATGGCAAAATATTGCACGAATGAGAAATTTTTACAGGTTAAGGCCAAGAGTAGATGTTCATGGGGTTGGAGAAGTATTTTGTGGGGGAGAGATTTATTACAACAGGGTATCCGGTGGATTGTTGGAGATGGGAAATCCATTGATCCTTGGATACTGGGAATGGGTAATGAATTGGAAGGGCGCCAAGTGGGTGATAGATTTCGGGAATTCAAGGTTGTGCATTTGATTGACCACAAGAGAAAAGAATGGAGAGTACCCTTAGTTAGAACTATTTTCCCTACAGCTATGGCACAAAAGATCCTTAATATTTATATTCCTCGAACTCATGTACATGATAAGATTATTTGGGATAAATGTCTGAATGGGGTGTATAGCGTAAAATCTGGGTATGTTGTTGGTAGTCAATGTAGGGATAGGTCATTTGAGGGAGGATGGACAAGGATAGATATGCTTTGGAAAAAGCTTTGGTTCCTACAACATGGATAATGTTTTTGTGGAAATTAAGTCATCGTATTGTGCCAGTTAGAGTTGCTATTCGGAAAAAGAGGTGTTAAGGTAGAATCTGTTTGCCCAAGGTGTAAAAATCAAGACAAAACACTGGAATATTTGTGCTTTCAATGTCCTTTTTCTAAAAGAATTTGGTTTGGTTCGAAGTTGGGACTCAATTTTGATACTGGTCCAGAATTAAGAGTGGAGGATTGGATTCAATTTTGGTTTCAAAATGCTCCAGATGAGTGTGCTATTGTTGAAGCCATCAAAGTTCTTTGGGGCATATGGGTTCATTGGAATCGGATAGCATTTGATAGTATCATTTTTTTATCCAATTTCCACCATTCACATGATAAATGAGTTGAGAATTGAAAATGTTTTTGAGATGCATTTCAAAACTGAAGCTAATAAGGAAACTGAAGGTAATATGAATTGTTTTATTATGTCTAATACTAACTCTCGGTGTGTAGATCCCGCTTATGCTGCGTTTTTGGTTGATGGCGCTTGGTATAAAGAGACGGAACAAGCAGCGGTGGCATGGGTGGTGGTTAACAGAAATGGATGGAAGGTGGCATCTAGGGCCTTTTCATTCCAAGCGCATTCAGCTCATGAAGCCGAAGCCCGTGGGTGTATGGACTTACTACAATGGTGTTGTTTCCAAAATCTCAAGGCAGCTTTAATTCAAACAGATTGCCAAAAATTGATCACTAGTTTGAGATCAAAAGTTGCTGCTGGATATATATAATATATGTAAATCTATGGACTATGTTTGTATTATGAAGGCACATCGTAATATTGTAAAGCCCGCACATATTGCGGCAAAAGCTGCCCTGCATGGTTGTAGCTAATTTTGTTGGTTAACTTTATATACACATATATATATAAAGTTTCTGTTTTCTCAAAAAAAATAGTTAATTTCCTAGTAGTTTCCACACATCTACATCCTTTTTAACCAAATAGTCCAGACTATATATTCCAAGATTAATAATCCTATGAATTACGATTCCGTCCAAACAAACATGACTTATATTGTATATGTATGTATGTGTGTGTGTATATATATATGTATGTATGTGTATATGTAATTAAGAGAAAACGACAGAGAGCTTACTATGGCGTCGGAAGAGCCGTCGACGAACCACCGAGTGATGTCTCCCTTCTGGATTTTGAGAGCGCTGGAGGGGGACAGCAGGAAGTGGCCGATTCGGTGATCGGCATCTCCGCCGTTGGACATCGTGGAAACCCTAGCAGAGCTCGATTCTCCACCATTAGCTAAGTCAGTGCTCTGCTCCATTTTCGAAATCGGTCTGGCTAGAGTTCGAAGACGACGGTGGTGGTGGTGTAAAGTTCGCCGTGTACGGCGGAGATTTCTAGGGCTTGAGCTGCAAGAGAGAGAATTGGGAAATCCAAGCCTAATAAAAAGTAGTCTGGAGCGCAAACCAAGAAGACTCGTCATTTTTTTTGCTTTTGAGTCTTGTCAGTGTGTGTGTCAGTTTGACAAAATCGAGAATTTTTTCCAAACTAAGTTTTTTTATATGGTATTTTCCAAACTAAGTCACCTTTAGACGGATTTTCCAAATTAAACTAAAGCGTTATTACAAATCGCGCTTTTACTGATAGGAAGCCAAAATTTGATGAATAGTGAAATCACTATTCAAAATCAGGATTTTAATTAAGAAAGCGCTGTTTCAAATCGCGCTTTTAACATAAAAAAATTTTGTGAAAAAAACGCTATTTAGAATCGCGTTTTTCCTATATATATAATTTTTTATTTTTTTTTTTTAGAAAATGTGATTTCAAATAGCGTTTCTACTGTTGAGCCACCAAGCAAAGCCAACCAACACTCTGACACACACACATCAATGGGGGCACCCACAACACTCAAGCATCATTGAAATAATATAATTTTTATATATAATAATAATTTATAATAATCAATTATATAATTTTTATAATTTTCGTAAATATAAATCATTTTTAGGTTATGAATGGTTTGATTTATAATACGTATGTAAGGATAAAAAATTTTATAATCAAAAATAATTTTTACAATTTTTATAATCAAAAATAATTTATAATACGTATGTATTATAAATTTTTTTATAATAATTTATAATACGTATGTATTATTTAAATCTGTATATTTTTTATTTAAAATTTTTTACAATAAACCGATCTTCACATTTTATAATACGTATGTATTATTCAAAAATAATTTATAAAAATTTATAATTAATACGTATGTAAATAATTTAATACGTATCTTCACATTTACATTTACAGTAAACACATCTTCACATTTACATACGTTTGGTTTAAGGGTAAATTTTTTTATAAATGACTTAAATGATAAATCAAATCATCCATAACCTAAATTTTTTTACCCTTACATACGTATGGTTTAAATAATTTATAAAAATTATTGTCATACGTATGTAAAAATCGATTATAAAAATTGCAAAAATTATTTATAAATTGATTATAAATTATTTAAAAATTATTTAAAAATTATTTAAAAATTATTATCAAAAATTATTTATAAATTGCAATTTTTAAACCATATGTATGGCTTGGTATAGGCGCGGGTTCAATCCACGCCAACTCCTATTTTTTTTTTTTTTTTTTTCACTCACTCTATACTTTATATATTTATTGTATAATTTTTTTATCAAAAAAAAGTAAAACAATTGTTTGGTTAACTAAAATTTTTTTCTATAAAATACAAATTTTTTCAAAATGTCAACATAATTGTTTAAAAAGTATTCAGTATATTTGGTTTGAGTTTTTTGGATTTAGTTATTTGAAAACTGAGTTTTTTGATTTTCGTTTTTTTTTTGTTTTTATTTTAAACATTTTTTTTTTTACTTTTTTAGATGCACCTTAGTTATTTCTATCTAAAAAGTAAAAAATTTTAGTACTGATAAATAATTTTTGATAATAATTTTTAAATAATTTATAATCAATTTATAAATAATTTTTGTAATTTTTATAATCAATTTTTACATACGTATGGCAATAATTTTTATAAATTATTTAAACCATACGTATGTAAGGGTCAAAAAATTTAGGTTATGAATGGTTTGATTTATCATTTAAGTCATTTATCAAAAAATTTACCCTTAAACCATACGTATGTAAATGTGAAGATGGGTTTACTGTAAATGTAAATGTGAAGATACGTATTAAATTATTTACATACGTATTAATTATAAATTTTTATAAATTATTTTTGAATAATACATACGTATTATAAAATGTGAAGATAGGTTTATTGTAAAAAATTTTAAATAAAAAATGTACAGATTTAAATAATACATACGTATTATAAATTATTTTTGATTATAAAAATTGTAAAAATTATTTTTGATTATAAAATTTTTTATCCTTACATACGTATTATAAATCAAACCATTCATAACCTAAAAATGATTTATATTTACGAAAATTATAAAAATTATATAATTGATTATTATAAATTATTATTATATATATAAATTATATTATTTCAATGATGCTTGAGTGTTGTGGGTGCCCCCATTGATGTGTGTGTGTCAGAGTGTTAGTTGGCTTTGCTGGGTGGCTCAACAGTAGAAACGCGATTTGAAATCGCGTTTTCTAAAAAAAAAAAAAAAAAAATTATATACACAGTAAAAACGCGATTCTAAATAGCGTTTTTTTCACAATTTTTTTTTATGTTAAAAGCGCGGTTTGAAACAGCGCTTTCTTAATTAAAATCGCGATTTTGAATAGCGATTTCACTATTCATCAAATTTTGGACTCCTAACAATAAAAGCGCGATTTGTAATAGCGCTTTAGCTTAGTTTGAAAAATCCGTCAAAAGGTGACCTAGTTTGGGAAATACCATGCAAAAAAGACTTAGTTTGCAAAAAGCCTCCAAAATCGAGATTTGACTCCGTCAATTTTCATATGATTGTGTGGGTAGACCGTGTGCGTACGAGGATGGGGGAGATTCGGAAGGGGTGATCTGGTGGAGATGTTCCGCGTGTCATTAATTTATTGGTATAAAGCATGAAAATTCGGAAACAAACGGACGACTTTTTTTTTTTTTTTTTGAGGAGAACATACAGCAACATAACATTAACTAATCAAAAAGTCTTACATCAGTAGCAAGAGAATGAGCAGCGTGAACCACAGCACGGTCCACTTTTTCGAAAACTACATGATGAAAAGATTTACAAGAATACAAAATATCAACTAGAATAGATTGGAGACTCCAATCGCAGTCTTGATCATGGTGTTGGAGCAGCAAAATAAGGACTAAGCAGTCCGTTTGTAAGAGTAGATTTCTGATGCCGTAATTGGAGGCCCAACGCAGAGCATGGAGGACAGCAGCTGCCTCGGTTTGTTGAGGAGATAACATGGAAGGCCCCAAGATAGCTTCCTCATAAACTCGCCGATTATCAGCATCGAAGCAGACCCAGGCCAGACCAGTGCGCTCACCAACAGCAACCCAAGAACCGTCCACCACAACGCGCATAAGCGGACCAGCAGAATTGCAAGGTGCAGCATTCTGCAAAATGACCTGATGAGCAATAGTGGGTTGAGGAGAAACATTAGAGTGAGAAAGCTCATAGGCAACATTGTGCTGGGGTGAAAGAAATAATGTTAATAACTGAGAAGCAAGCATGATCGACCGTTCTGTGGATATCTCAACTCTATGAAATTCCACAGAGTTTCGTTGCAACCAAATAACCCATAATAAGGCAATAGAGTGAATTAAAATCTCCGGGTCATGAACGTGTTGCACCCAACCTTGAAACCATGAGAAAATGGACAGAGGTTGTCCCATTCCAAAATCTAAACCCAAAACAGACCCGCGCCAAATCCGTTGCGAAAAGGGGCAATCAAAAAATAGATGTTCAATGGATTCCTCATGCTGAAGACACCTGGAACAAATTGGATCAATTGGCAGCCCCCTTTTCCTTAATTCACATTTTACCGGAAGAATGCTATGAAGACATTTCCAGACAAACAAGATCCATTTGGGCGGAATCTTGACCTGCCATAATCGTTTCCAAACTTGCTAATCCGGATCAGGCCTAGAATGGTCGGGAAATTGGCGAGTCAACGCTTGCTTATAACCCGATTTGACTGAATACGCTCCACTTTTCGTCGACCCCCACACCATTTTGTCTTCAATTTCTACTTGAGAGATGTGCATGGACAAAATATGAGAGATAACATGGGTAGGAAAAAATAATTTCAACAGCTCAAGGCGCCAAGAACGAGACAAGGGGTCTATGAAGTGAGCAACCCTCAAACCAGGACAAATGGCACTCCAGCCTCGGCCTCGACAAGGATTTGAAAAGATCGAAATCCATTGATCCTCAAATGGATTAATACGGTGGCCATTCCCCACTACCCATTGAAGCCCCGAGGCCAATAAAGAACGGCCCCATAATATACTCCGCCATCCCCAAGAAGAGGATGAAGATTGGCGAATATCAAGAAAAGAACGCCTTTGACAATATTTACCAAGCAACACTCGCGAAAGTAATAAATTGGGGCATGAGAGAAGCCGCCAGGCTTGCTTAGCTAACAAAGCTTGATTAAAACACGTAAGATTGCGAAAACCCAAGCCGCCCCATTTTTTTGGAAGACACATATAAATCCATTTTTTCCAATATATCCCTTCTGATAAGACATGCATCACCAATAAAAATAAATACGGCGAAAGGGGATCGCCTTGCCGTAGCCCCGCAGCAGGTACAAAAAATTCCGATGGAATACCATTAAGCAAGACAGCAAATTGAACAGTAGATACACATTGAGAGATCAATTGAATCCACTTAGATGAGAAGCCCATTTTAGCCATAACAGCCTCAAGAAAAGCCCAACTCACTCTATCGTAGGCTTTATTCATGTCCAACTTCAATCCAAAAGAAGACAAACTCCCCTGCTTGTGGTGCTTTTTAATATATTCAATAACTTCGTGTGCCAACAAAATATTGTCGGAAATAAGACGACCCTTCAAGAAAGCACATTGATTGTCGGCAAGTAAGTCCGGTAGGACGATACTATATTAGCAAGAACTTTAGCACCGATTTTATAAAGCACATTGCATAAACTAATAGGCCTGTAATCATTTACCGTAAGTGGGCTTTTCATTTTGGGAATAAGGCAAATAAAAGTTTTGTTGAGCGGTTTGAATAGTGAACCGGTAGTGAGAAATCCCAACACAGCCTCAGTCACCGAAGATCCCACAATTGACCAATATTTTTGATAAAAACCAGCAATAAACCCATCGGGCCCCAGAGCCTTAAATTTGCCCAATTGAAAGACAGCCTTATGTATTTCCTCAGTGGAAAATGGTTGTTCCAAGAAGGTAGAATGATTAACAGTCAAATGAGTATTGATGATACTAATTAAATTAAAATGAGAGGGAAAGGCACCTGAGCCAATGTGAGAGTCCGGTGGCGATGCAAAAAGTTGTTTAAAATGCGCGACAAAAGCCCTTTGGATATCCTGCGGCTGTGTGAAAACATGGCCATCGAGATCTTGAATGAGAGCAATACGATTCCTACTCCGTCGCCAAGACGCCATGCGGTGAAAAATTTTTGTGTTGCGATCCCCTAAAGACAGCCAATGTTGTTTGGATCGCTGGGCCCAATAGAGCTCCTGCTTCTGTAACAAAATATCAAGTTGAAACCGCAGCTCCTGTTCATTAGAAGATAATCCCAAACTTGGTAACGACTCCTGAACCTGTCGTAAACGAGCTTGAAGGTCCTCAATTTGGCCTTGGAGACTCCTACATGACAAGGTGTTCCAATTTCTCAAATGTCTGAAAACAATGGTCTGCCGTTGAACACATGAAGCAACATCGGAACTGGGTCGTTGCCAAATTTTTTTGACAATATCTTGAGTGGACGGATCAGCTAACCAAACTGCCTCAAATCTACCCCATTTCGGCCCGAGAGGTTCTATGCGTTTAGTGTCTAGGAGTAGCGGACTATGATCAGACCGGTGAATAGGCAAGGTTACCAGAGAAAATTGTGAGAAGATGGCTGCCCAACTAGATGAAGCCAACACCCTATCCAGTCGCTCATAAATCACTTCAGTATCCTTACGATTATTACACCAAGTGTACCATACCCCTTGAGAAGGAAGATCCACCAACCTATTACGAAAGATTAAATCATTAAAGGCCGATGCTCCAGGAATGAATCGTTTATGTGAGCTTAATTTTTCAGTCCAACCCCGAACCTGATTAAGGTCCCCCATGATAATAAACGGCTTTTGAAAATGCTGAAATATGGTTTCTAGGCTACTCCATACTAGGCCCCGGCGTAGAATGCAAGGATCACCATACATGAAAATGATAAACCAAGTCCCTCGCACAGAATCATGAATCTGAAGGATAATGAAATTCGAATTCATTTCACAAACCTCAATTAAAGTATTATCATGCCAACCAACCCATAGACCGCCGGCTCTACCATTACAATCCACTCCGCAATGATACTTGAAACCCAAGGAATATCCAATTCTAGCAACCTGCTTCACTGTACGTTTGGTCTCCATGAAGAAGCAAATGTCAGGCTTATACTTCCGGGTCAAGTTACGAGCTGCTTGAACTGTCAGGGGATGACCCAGACCCCTACAGTTCCAGCTAAGAAGCTTCATGGCGAGCGAGGACGTTGTTGCGGGACAACCTCCTGCGAAACCCGTCGAACCGACTCAATACTAGGATCCAAAACCAAAGCCATAAACCGACTTGTTTGATGATGAACTTGAACTAAATCTGATGGAGGACTTGCCTGTGGGACTTCATAGCAGAGATCACGGCCTTCTGGAGAGCTGACCCCAGTATCGTAGCCCGATTCCGAGGTGAAGGCATCCTGAACAAGAAGACCCGTAGATGTCGAAGCACCTTCCTGCCGATGGCCATTAGAAGCATATGAGAATTGGTCCCGACGACGCCGAGAAAAGAAACCCGGTGAAGAGCTCGTGCTAGCCAGGAGATGGCGTGACCGAAGCTTTAACTTCCGACGACGGCGCTGTGGCCGAGACCTGGCCGACGCCGCCCTGGGTGGCAACGGGACAGCCTGTGCATGGCCATGCATGACTACTGGAGTATTGTACCTGGCTTTCTTCCGATGACAGAAATGCTTACGTAAAAGAGAACCCAAGCTCTGAGGGGGACACATTGAATCAGAGACCATACCCGAGCTATGCAGAAAAGATCCAGGCAGACCTTCGGTTACGGGGCTCCTTACCGAATCAATAACACACATGGGCTCTGTATCATAGAGTAAGTCAAAACCTGATTCCATATCCCTTAGCCGTTTCCTAATTGAAGGCCCACTTACAAAAGAGACAGACGAAGTAATAGTAGGAATGTTAACGGCTACAGGAGAAGGCTGGGGTCCATTAGCCAACATAGAACTAGGTTGGCCAACTTCAAAATTGGCCGAACCCGTTAGTGTCTTGCTACTTGAGCTTTCTCGAACGAAGGCCCGAGTGGTAATTGGGGCCTCGCCCATAGGAAAATTTAACCGTGGGCCAGGCCCATTAAAATGAAGAGTTTGAAGAACGTCCTCCGTTGAAGCAAGAAGAGGCCTTTGATCAGGACCATTAATAGAGCCAGAGTTAATGTGCTGTTCTTGACGCGATGAATCTGTCAACTCGCCGCCTCGCTCAGCCACCAACTGCCCTGGTCTGATGCCCATTGATGAGAGATGACCCTCTCATTGATGCCACATAACTTCCAACTCACCTACCGAGTCCACCGGAGCTTGACCCAAACCCGAAAGTACATCGGACTCAACTAACGGATTCGGCGGAGAGAAGACAGGCGAAGTAACTCCATCCGCCCGGACAACTGGCGGCGGTGACTCACTCCCCCCGGGTGTCCCTTGTTGAAGACCGGTATCCCAATCTTGTTCCCACATCGCAGCAAAATCCGCATCCAGATTGTTAGCCTGCCCATTGTGAGGTGGAATCACTTCTTCAGGAATCGCCATTTGAGAAGGTGTAGACTGTTGAAAAATCCGAGTAGTGCGACGATCCGGCCTATGGGCATTAGCTCGAATAGAAGCAGAGTACATAGGAGATTGTTCTTGAGTCAACACCGGAGAATGGAGGCGCCGACTCATATCCTGAAGATTATCATCAAGTTGCTGTTGAGCCTCTTCAAAGGACAATACACAAGCATTGATCGTGTGACCTATACGACCACAATTCCTACAAATCTTACAAACCCGCTCGTATCGACAGCTAATCCAATGTTGTTGACCATTGCGGAACTTTAGAAAGAAGCCACTGATCAATGGTTTAACCAAAGATACCCACACTCGTAACCGCAAAAATCGGATATTGCGAGGCATGAGAGAATCAATATCAACTTTAACCACTTCGCCAACAGCACGTCCTAGTCGGACCCCTGCCTCTTCCGTAAAAAGCATTCTAACGGTAATCCATATAACTGAACCCACACCAGCATTCTATAAAAAATCAACCGATCGGAACCAAATCCGGCTTCCAATAATCAACAATGAGAAGTGCCCCTTGGATAGCATAAGGACCATTGTCGACAATACGATGCATATCACCTACTCGTTCAAACAGAAAAACATAATGATTCTTACTACGACCATAGACATGCACAAAGCCTTCCGGATGCCATAAATCATTGACATGCATTTGCATAAGATAAGACCCAAAACGGCGAACATCTACCACATATCCAACCAAGCACCGAGCCAGCTCATGATGTTCTAACTGCCAAGTGGAGTCGTCCAATTCCATGCTCAGACCGCTTCGAAAGTGCTGAAGCGGAGGAGGATGAAACGTCTGATTGGGTCGAAGACTTCGCCTCTCTTCAGAAAATTCACTACCAACTTCAGTACCACTGCTATCAGTCCAACCTCCCTCACGTAGGTAAACAGTAGCCATCAGCTTCCACGTCGAGGGATGACCTCACTGCCTTTGGGGGACCACACGAACTACCGCAGCTGAAACACCCACGTAGTTTGACCCACAAGAAGGAACCGAAATAAAAAATCGAGGGACCTACTAACGATGACACAACAGATATGGCTAAAAACCACGAGGGAATGACTTCAACACAAAGAAAATGTGGTATGACAAAGTAAGGAAAGAGACTGAACCAAAGAACCAATGTGAAACAGAATCACCACCACGAGAGTAAGACAGAACGCCTTGAAAAACGACAACAAAAGGAATCAACGTGAAACAAAAGGAGAAAACAGTATCCTCGCCGAGAGGAGACCCAAGCTCTCTAGAGAGAGAATAAACCACGGACGACTTTTTAATTGTTGCTTATTTCACCAATAGTTTGGGGCGTGAGGATCCTCTGAAGTACTTCTTAGAGTGATCTCATTCAATGGCTGAAATTAAGGGGTTGTTTGGAATGATCTAAATAAGTGTATTTTTTATCTTTTTATGAGGATCCTCTGAAGTACTTCTTAGAGTGATCTCATTCAATGGCTGAAATTAAGGGGTTGTTTGGAATGATTTAAATAAGTGTATTTTTTATCTTTTTATGAAAAGATGTGCAAAAAAGTAAAGAGATGATGTGATAGAAAAAAGATAAAAAGATAGATTATTTAGGGGATGCCAAACCACCCCTAAAACCAACTAAAACGATGTCATTTTAGTTAATAAGTTAAAAAAAATAAAAAAAATTATCTGCTTCTTCTTCTAACATTAGTCTCGTAATTCTCTTGAATCATCATAGCTTCTTCTTAGCTCTCCATACTCGTTTGCTTCCAAAAATCAAAAAAATAAATTAGAAACAATCAAACCCAAATCAGTGTAAACAAGAGAGCAAGCAAAGATTGATCTAGTATGGTATATATAGATATAGATATAGATATAGCACCGCCACTGTGATTGTCAAGAAAACCCCCAAACCCATGAAATAGGCCTTTTTTTGATCTGTAAATAAGGCAACTCACTCAATCACTCACCCTTTTTCTCACCTTGTTTCTCTCTCTAGATTTCTTCACTCTCTGCTAAACAAATCTACAAACATTTGTTGAACGAGTGTACAGACAATTGCATTCACATATTAGCATCATTTTTTTTTACCCAACTCGGAAATTTAGAGAGAAACAACAATCTAAAATACAGTGTTTGTTGTACTATACACAGAAAAACAAAAGATTAATTTGGGGAGGAAAAAAAAAAGAAAGAAAATTGAGAAGAAGAGAGGTAGAGGGGGCAAACCCAAATGTCTCCAACTTCCTCTTAGTGTGATTTTCTGAGAGAAAGAAAGAGAAAGAAGGCAAGCAAAGAAAGCTGATTTTTTGTATTTTTTTTTCAACTTACTAACCAAAACGACGTCCTTTTGGTTAGTTTTAATTTCAGCCGTTGGATTGGATCACTCTAGGAGATCAACTTCAGGCTTTTACTTCATAGGATCCTCACACTAGTTTGGGGGCCAGTTGCTCTCAAGCTCGGAATTGAATTAGACGGTATTGTTAGACATGGTGGGCCTGATTTCAAGTGTATTTTAATAATTTAAATTGTTTAATATATAAAATTTATCGAGTATATTATTTTTATAAATAATTATGTTAATCAAATATTGATAGTCACTTAATTAGTTTGTATTTGTGTTTGCGATTTGTTTTTAAAAGTATAATCGTCATTGAAACAAATGTAAACCGATCAAATGGCTATCGATATTCGATCTGCGTGATTTTTTCAGACATAATGTAGTCGACGAGTTCTATACATTAACAGTTTGAATTATGAAGATGTATTCAAAATCAGGCTCACCACAACCCAACAACATTGTCCAGTTTGATTATGAACTGGAGAGAAGCTGTGGCCAATAGTTTATTAATACAAATTCATATTTATGAATTCAGAATTTATTTAGAAAAATAAATCAATGGTTCAAATTTATTTTACTAATAGACTCTTCACTTTATCAATTTAATTTCCACTACACAAACATATTTGAGATAAATTATATGGTGATTAGTGTTTAAGTATAAACACATGATGCTTCAGAAATATTAAATAATTTTTTATTGATAAGGATGGGTCATAACATTTTTGTTTTCAATATTACTCAAAAAAGAAATAAAGGAGAATATTTCAGTGGCATTAGAGCAATTAAGTAATATAAAGTGATAGACTTCCATAATCCTATTTGTCTAAGATGGTGAAGAAATAATTCAATTAAATTACAACTTAAGGCTCGTTTGGGATGTGAGTTGGTTTTTTAACTTTTTAACTTTTATGACTTTTATGAGAAAAAAATGAAATTATTATAATTTGGATATGATATTTTGTTTTAATGGATTAAAAAATCTATTTTATTTTTTTTGTAACTATTTTAACTCAAAAACTTCATTGTAACTTATACCAAACAAAGACTTAATATAAAATTTTCAAATGAAATCAATTGAAATAAAGGGATATGTACCGTTCATCCTAATAATTAAGACAAGATTGTTGAGTTGAGAAATGAAACACAAGTACAATAGAATTTTAAGAGAAATTATGGTGGTGTTTGACTTAGTTTTGTAATCCTAATTCTAATCGGAAAAAAAAAAAATTAAAAATTATTTTAAAACTCATAACTAAATATAATTTAAAAACTATTTTAAAAATTCATAACTAGCCGCACAATTTAAAACTCAATTCAAAATTTTTTTTCAAAATTTATAACTAAAACCTTTTCAAAACTCCATTAATTTTTTTTAAAATTTTTTATTTATTTATTTTGTTCTATAAAATTTTACGTAAATCATAATTTTAAAACTAAACCAAACTTGATTTACTTTTTGTGATGTAATTTCTTAAAACTACTTTTGTAAAGAAGATATTTGAGAAAAAACTTTCTTTCCCCTTGTTGGGAGCTTTGTTGTCATTTTATTACGACTAAAAGCATTTATTAAAAGCATATTAAAAATAGACACAGCTTTGTGTCACAATTAAATTGAGAATTATATATACACTTTCCCATCAAATTACTTGATGGAACAATTAATTTGACAATAAAGCTTACCCCTTATCTTCATTGATTGATTTTATCAAAATAAAAAACTACATTAAGAAACGAACACATCAAAATAAAGAAATTTGGGAAATGTATTAAAGGATTTCACTGATATAAAGTTGCCTCAAATAGGGTTTCTATTCCAACTTGTGATTAAATCTACAAACATTATATGATATTCGTATGGCCTTGATTTCAATTGAAGGCTACCAATTGAATATCACTGTTTACAAGTATCTATAACACAAACTTTATACGAGTATAGGCCTAAGCGGGTGCTAGTTAGCCACCACAGCAATAGACTCTAAATTTCCATGAGTCTCTTCCGTGCCTACCCACTTTCAAATTGAACATCATATACAAATTTTTTCACCCATGGCGTCGTGAAAACTTAGAATTGACCCCCCTCAAATGTTTGGCCTGTTGGGTAAATGGTTTAATATAGGTATAATTTTGAGCTCAAGTTTGAGTGGGCCCCAAACGTTGTTTGGGGTGGGTCCGTAGAGGTGAAGACGGAACGTCAAAACCATTCATGAGTGAATGGGAAGATAACGTCGTTTTCGGGTCTAACATTAATTTTTAAGATAAAATTCTTTTGAATTTTTTTCAATAAAAATTATTGTGGGAATTTAATTTATTTCTAAATTTATTTTTTGATTTCCTTTAGTGGTTTCCTAAAAATGATTAAACTATTCAAATAGTTTAATATATATATATATATTTAAGTAATTTAATATATATATATTTTTAATAGTTTAAATAAATGAAAATTCCTTCACATTTGACTTAGTCAACTACGGGTCTTCTTCAATTTGTTTATTGAATAAAGTTCAACAGATTTTGTAGTGCACTACAATTCTTGGACTTGTCCAACGGTCACTTTTGGATTGTATAAATTTTGGTATAACCGTCAAGACTTATTTGAATACGAATAGTTGCATCTGTTCTTTCAATTTAAGAACCTGTTCGGCCTCAGTTTTTGCCTATATATGGAGCCATATTCCAGCAGTCCGCAGGGATGAAAAAGATTGAGTCTTTGTGATCCAATTTCCTATCCGAAAATCAGTTACTTTGCTGTCTAATATTTGATTTGTGCATAAATCTTCATTTTAGTTTTAGAATAAAATTCAGAGAGTAAGAACACAGGTTCTAGTTCGCCGAACAAATTTATTTGAAGTGCTTCTATAAATTTGTGAAGATTATTGTATCCTGGGAGATAGACGCCACTCAACCGTAAGTACCGTAGCGGGGTGAATCTGTCTTGAATTTATTTTCCCGGTTCAATAAATAAATCTGGTATGTAATTTATTTATTTTGTTTGGTTTATTTCAGTTTATTTTATTTACACAGAAGATTGTTCCAACAATCTTAAGACAGACCCGAATTATTCTGTTTACAGAATTTTTCGTTTGTTTCCTTTTTCCATTCTTCGTAAATAATTTCGAAAGAAAATTATATTCTGTGGATTTACAAAATAATATTCTGGTTGGAAAAACAAATAGTGATTATATGCTATTTGACAGATAGTAGTAATATACTGTCTCTTTTCTTTGACAACAACTAGTAGTACGATACTGGTGTCATTAACAATTCAGAATATATTTTTGTGGAATTTTTTCAGAAATTAATTTTGGGTTTTAGAAATTATTTTCTGAGTTTTCATTAATTAAAATTCTGTTTTCAGTATTTTAATTTTTGGAGTATAACAAGAGATTTAATTTCTTGTGTGGAATTAATTTGGTTAAATAAAGTTTTATTTTATTTCCAAACTAATTGAAAAATAAAAGTTATAATTTTATTTCTTTTATTTTACAGAATTTAATTTTCTGTGTGGAATTATTTTGGTTAAATAAAATTTTATTTTATTTCCAAATTAATTGGAAAATAAAAGTTATAGTTTTTATTTCTTTTATTTTCTGTGTGGAATTAATTTGTTTAAATAAAATTTTATTTTATTGTCAAATTAATTGGAAAATAAAAGTTACATTCTTGTTTCTTTTATTTTTACAGAATTTAATTCTGTGCATTTGGTTTAATTTTCTGTGTAGTGTAAATTCTAATTATAATTTTATTTTATAAATTAGAATTGATGACTACTGAAACAAATGCCCAAACAAGTACTACTGTGGTGGCTGCGATTGCACCAACCATCTCTCCTGTGATGACAGTACCAGTAAATCACGGTGAAAAGCCAGAGAAGTTCTCAGGAACTGACTTTAAAAGATGGTAACAGAAAATGTTGTTTTATCTTACAACTCTGAACCTGGCTCGTTTTCTCCGTGAAGATGCTCCTATCCTGAAAGAGGATGAAACCGACCGGCAAGTGGTTGCTGCGGTTGATGCTTGGAAACATGCCGATTTCCTTTGCCAAATTACGTCTTGAACGGACTTGACAACACATTATACAACGTCTACAGTCCAATCAAGACAGCAAAGGAACTTTGGGAATCGTTGGAGAAAAAGTACAAAACAGAAGATGCCGGCTCAGAGAAATTTGTGGTTGGCAGATTCCTAGATTTTGTAATGGTTGATTCAAAAACTGTGATCAGCCAAGCTCAAGATTTCCAACTCATTCTGCATGACATTCACGCAGAAGGTATGTCTCTCAGTGAATCCTTCCAAGTTGCAGCCTTAATTGAAAAATTACCAAAAGGCTGGAAGGAATTCAAGAACTACCTTAAACACAAGCGCAAAGAAATTTCTATGGACGAGTTAATTGTGCGTTTAAGGATTGAGGAGGACAACCGCAATTCTGAAAAGCGGGCTGGTAAGAATCCTATGGAGTCTAAGGCAAATGTGGTGGAACATGCTTCAAAAACCAAGAAACGTAAGTCTTCTGGAGAAAGTTCATCACAAGGCTCTAAAGGAGGAAATAATAAAAAGTACAAGTTTAATAGCAAATGTTACATCTGTGACAAAGAGGGACATCGGGCCAAAGATTGCCGTAGCAAAGGCAAAAGCAAGAAACGAACAAGCAAGAAGCCTGCTCAAGCCCATATGACCGAAGTGGACAAGATTTCCAATGGTGTAGATGACATCAATCTTTCTGCAGTTGTTTCCGAGGCAAATCTTGTCGGAAATCCTAAAGAATGGTGGGTGGACACTGGTGCTACTCGCCATATTTGTGCCGACAAAAAGATGTTCACATCTTACTCTACAGTGGACAATGGTGAACAACTTTTTATGGGCAACTCCTCAACTTCCAAAGTTGAAGGACAAGGAAAGATTGTTCTCAAGATGACATCAGGAAAGGAACTCACTGTCAACAATGTGCTGCATGTACCGGACATTCGCAAGAATCTTGTTTCCGGATCTTTGTTGAGTAAGAATGGGTTTAGACTAGTATTTGAGAGTGATAAATTTGTACTTACTAAGAATGGGATGTATGTAGGAAAAGGTTACATGTCTGATGGCCTTTTCAAGTTAAATGTAATGACTGTTGTACCCTCTGTTATTAATAATACTACATCTTCTTCTTACTTGCTTGAGTCTTCAAATTTATGGCATGGTAGACTAGGACATGTTAATTATGGATCTTTGCGTAGATTAATTAATATGGAATGTTTACCTAAGTTTGAAATTGATTCAAATCATAAATGTGAAATTTGTGTTGAGGCAAAATTATCTAAAACTCCTTTTCATTCAATTGAAAGAAGTACGGAACCACTTGAATTAATTCATAGTGACATTTGTGATTTTAAAGCAATTCAAACAAGAGGGGGAAAAAAATATGTAATCACTTTTATAGATGACTATACTAGATATAGTTATATTTATTTAATTCGAACCAAGGATGAAGCTTTGGAAACTTTCATTCAATATAAGAGTGAAGTTGAAAATCAACTTAGTAAGAAAATCAAGAAACTTAGAAGTGATAGAGGTGGTGAATATGAATCACCTTTTGGTGAATTTTGTAAAGAACATGGAATAATTCATCAAACCACCGCTCCTTACTCACCTCAGCAAAATGGAATTGCTAAAAGGAAAAATAGGACCTTAAAAGAAATGATGAATGCCATGTTGATCAGTTCTGGATTACCTCAGAACTTGTGGGAGGAAGCAATACTTTCTGCTAATTATATTTTAAATAAAATACCCCGAAAGAAAGTGAATCAAACACCTTATGAATTGTGGCATGGAAGAGTACCATCCTACAAATACTTAAAAGTGTGGGGGTGTTTGGCTAAAGTGGCTATTCCTAGTCCTAAAAAGACTAAGATAGGTCCTAAGACCATTGATTACATTTTCATTGGTTATGCCAATAATAGTAGTGCATATCGGTTTTTGATTCATAAATCAGAACATACCGAAATGCATGTAAATACTATTATTGAATCTCGGAATGCATCTTTCTTTGAACATGTATTTCCAAAGAAGACTGGACAAGAGACTAGTAACAATAAAAGATCTTTTAATGCTATTACTAGTCAGGATCAAGAACATGATCAAGAACAAGTGTTAGATCAAAATGAGGAAGAGGAACCTAGACGTAGTAAACGTGCTAGAACCTCAAAATCTTTTGGTCCAGATTTTCTAACATATTTGTTAGAAAATGAGCCTTTAACTTTTAAAGAGGCTATGTCCAGTCCTAAAGCTCCTTTATGGAAAGAAGCTGTCAACAGTGAAGTTGAATCCATCTTGCAAAATCACACTTGGGAATTAGTGGACTTGCCACCAGGTTGTAAACCTCTTGGGTACAAGTGGATTTTCAAAAGAAAATTGAAAGCAGATGGATTAATCGACAAATACAAGGCAAGACTTGTAGTCAAAGGTTTTAGACAGAAAGAAGGTCTAGATTACTTTGACACATACTCACCGGTTACTAGAATAACATCCATTAGAATGCTAATTGCCATTGCATCTCTATACAATCTAGAAATTCATCAAATGGATGTTAAAACCGCTTTCTTAAATGGTGAGTTAAATGAAGAAATTTACATGGAACAACCAGAAGGGTTTTCTGTTCCAGGGAAAGAAAAGAAAGTGTGTAAATTGGTTAAATCATTATATGGTTTAAAACAAGCGCCAAAGCAATGGCATGAGAAATTTGACAAGGCAATGATGTCAAATGGTTTTAAAATTAATGAGTGTGACAAATGTGTTTACATTAAAAACACAGACAAAGGTTATGTCATTGTATGTCTTTATGTAGATGATATGCTCATCATAGGTAGTAATAATGACATGATTAAAACTACCAAGAAAATGTTGAATAAACATTTTGACATGAAGGACATGGGCATTGCTGATGTAATTCTTGGTATGAAAATTACCAAAACATCAGAAGGTTATACTTTGTCACAATCTCATTACATTGAGAAAATACTTGACAAATTCAGCAAAGATGATGATCATCTTGCTAGAACTCCTGTAGATGTTAATTTGTATCTTTCTAAGAATATACAGGAAAGTATTTCTCAATTAGAGTATGCCCAAATTATTGGAAGCTTAATGTACTTGATGAACTGCACTCGCCCAGATATAGCTTATGCAGTAAGTAAATTAAGTAGATATACGAGTAATCCGGGAGTAGAACACTGGAAAGCAATTATAAGGGTTCTAAGATATCTCCGATTCACTCGTAATATTGGGCTGAATTATACTAGATATCCAGCAGTACTTGAAGGATACTGTGATGCAAATTGGATATCAGATACTAGAGACTCGAAGTCCACCAGTGGGTATGTCTTTACTCTTGGTGGGGCAGCTGTATCTTGGAAATCTTCCAAACAGACTTGTATTGCTAGGTCTACTATGGAATCAGAATTCATAGCGTTAGACAAAGCTGGGGAAGAGGCAGAATGGCTTCGCCACTTCCTTGAAGATATTCCAATATGGCCAAAACCGGTGCCTGCTATATGCATACATTGCGATAGTCAATCAGCTATAGGTAGAGCACAGAGTCATATGTATAACGGTAAGTCACGACACATTCGTCGTCGACATAATACCGTAAGACAACTACTCTCTAATGGAATTATTTCCATAGAATATGTTAAGTCTAAAGACAACATAGCGGATCCACTAACCAAAGGGTTAGCAAGAGAGTTAGTTGAGAATTCATCGAGGGGAATGGGACTTAAGCCTATTAAATAAGAGTTACCATAACGGCAACCCAACCTAGTTGACTGGAGATCCCAAGATCTAGGTTCAAAGGGACAACCGAGTTGTGATTGACTCAGAAGGATCACTGGGGAGTCTAACTCCTACCAATTTCTATGATGAATAGTGATGTCTGCAGCATTTTAGGTTAAGTAATACTTTTAATGATTCTTATATCTAGGTATACCTAGTGGAGTATGGCAGGATACTCTTCATAAGAATCACCTATGTGAGTGTGAACTGGGCCGGTTCTGTGAGATTTGTGAAAGGCTACAATTCTCTAGAGCACTCATGAAGACCAGGTTGTTCAGGGCCAAAATGAACACAATAGTGAGAACTAAACTGTGTCTGGGAATATACTGTGTGAGTTCTATTGTCTTGGTTTACACAAACGGCTGAACAGTTCAAGACATCGTGTTCACTGATTAGCTAGTAAATCCGATAGTGTCTCACAAGGGAAGGTTCAAAGCCAAAAGCTACCTATCCTTTGCAGAATATTTTCAATTTCTACACTCTCTGATTAGATCATGTTGTTGCATTTTCTCTCCGTCAAATTCCATTCATGTGGGGGATTGTTGGATAAATGGTTTAATATAGGCATAATTTTGAGCTCAAGTTTGAGTGGGCCCCAAACGTTGTTTGGGGTGGGTCCGTAGAAGTGAAGACGGAACGTCAAAACCATTCATGAGTGAATGGGAAGATGACGTCGTTTTCGGGTCTAACATTAATTTTTAAGATAAAATTCTTTTGAATTTTTTTCAATAAAAATTATTGTGGGAATTTAATTTATTTCTAAATTTATTTTTTGATTTCCTTTAGTGGTTTCCTAAAAATGATTAAACTATTCAAATAGTTTAATATATATATATATATATATATTAAGTAATTTAATATATATATATTTTTAATAGTTTAAATAAATGAAAATTCCTTCACATTTGACTTAGTCAACTACGGGTCTTCTTCAATTTGTTTATTGAATAAAGTTCAACAGATTTTGTAGTGCACTACAATTCTTGGACTTGTCCAACGGTCACTTTTGGATTGTATAAATTTTGGTATAACCGTCAAGACTTATTTGAATACGAATAGTTGCATCTGTTCTTTCAATTTAAGAACCTGTTCGGCCTTAGTTTTTGCCTATATATGGAGCCATATTCCAGCAGTCCGCAGGGATGAAAAAGATTGAGTCTTTGTGATCCAATTTCCTATCCGAAAATCAGTTACTTTGCTGTCCAATATTTGATTTGTGCATAAATCTTCATTTTAGTTTTAGAATAAAATTCAGAGAGTAAGAACACAGGTTCTAGTTCGCCGAACAAATTTATTTGAAGTGCTTCTATAAATTTGTGAAGATTATTGTATCCTGGGAGATAGACGCCACTCAACCGTAAGTACCGTAGCGGGGCGAATCTGTCTTAAGGACAGAGTGTCACACACTCGACTTGGTCTTGAATTTATTTTCCCGGTTCAATAAATAAATCTGGTATGTAATTTATTTATTTTGTTTGGTTTATTTCAGTTTATTTTATTTACACAGAAGATTGTTCCAACATGGCCAAATTGCCAATTAGCTGGCACTGCATTGTAACTAGTAATGGTCCTTCCATCACTGGTAGTGACTTGAAATGAGAGAGATTGGCCATTGAGCATGGAGTTGCTCTGCCAGTTTTGACCCCAATTCCTTGACAAGGGTTGCCAACCTGTTTTGGACCCCTTGATCGACACTGAATGGACATCCCCTGCACCGCCAACGTTGCTAACCAAGACCAGGTTGAAGTAAGAGTGGCCATTGATTGTAAATCTTATTCCTCCTTTCTTCACACAGGGCACCCTGTCAAGACCACCACGCAACCATATTCATTAGATAATTTAAAGAAGGGAGAAACTACTGACAGTAAGACTCGATCCGAGTATCACACTCGATAAGACATCACAAACTCATTCGTCTTTATTCGATAGTCAAATTAACTAGCACAGATTAAGCAAATTGCTTTGACTAATTTTTTTAGTTAATTTGTTTGACTTTTAGGAATGTTGAGGGTATATGTATATAATACTAGTTGCAGAAAAATAAATATAAAAAGTTCTACATGACACAAGAGAAACATAGAGAGTGGTGTTGGGTCCACACCCTTCTCTGTGTTCAGTGCAACTAGCAAAGTTGTGAGGGTAATTAGAGAGCAACCCTTACCTTTGAAAGGATACTGGAACAATTCCAGCTCTGTATTGAGCAATTTGCAAGAAAGCAGGCTCTGCCAGATCAAAGTGTTGGAGGGGAGGGTTGCACCACCCACCATTGTCATTAGATTGAGAAGGGTTCGGTGGACAGAAGTTTGTAGCAGTCACAGTGATGGTCCCAGGGAGGCACCATTGTGGGTCACTGTTGCATTTGATCTGATAACATGCCCCACAGCTCAAGCCATTGTTGAACAGAGCAGTGCTTAGTACTGCGGTGTTAGTGCCATAGCCTTGGCTATACAAATTGCCATACCCACATGCACCTCCTGCCACACCAAAATCAAGTATTAGAATCCCTAAACATTAAATTTATCAAATTTTACTAGAAAAATGTCATTCTTTAACAGTCAAGTTTATAAAACTCAAACAGAAGTCACTTTAGTAGACTAAAACTCAAGGTAAGTAAAATGTGGAGTTATGGGTCAAAGCAATGCACTTTTGTTCTGCTAAATCAGTAATTCTAAAATCACATATTTTATTTACTTATTTATTTACAAATAAGTGCTCAAAATAGCAACACTGCATATTCATCTCAAATGGGGCCACTAGAAAGAGTAGTGTTGTCAATACTACATTTTTTATGCATTTTCTTAATTTTTATTTATTTATTTATATATTTGTATTTTTTTCTGTACTAAATGGAAAATTTGTCCAACTTACCCATTGTGCCAGATGCATCACCCCCACCATAGAAAGTGGCATGACCACCTTGCCACCCTCCATAGTCACCATAAGCACCGCGGAGGCATAAATCGAAAAAGAAGAAGAGTAGAAGAGAAACAATGGAGAATACTTGAATAGCCATTGATATATATATATATATATATCGAGAGAGAGAGAGAGAGATGCTAGAGAGAAGATTGTGCAGTAAGAGCTTCTTAGTACAAAGGGGGGAAATGGGGCTTTACTTAAATAAGGGAATGGAGGCCAAGTTGAGGACTCTGAGCGGGTTATATAGATGGGGGCACTGTTGTATGGTAGAAAGTGACAACTTAGCCATGCTCACTTTTGAGAGATGGCCAAAACCAAAAAACCTGAATCAAAATGTTTTTCAAGGTCATGTACAAGGGATCAAAGTTGCACATGCAAATGTTCTGACTAAACTACCAACTGCAAAGCTCAAATGACCCCACAAAGCACATGCACTTCACAACTGTCTCTATGTCATTAATTTATTTATTTTCCTCTCCTTCCCTCTATACTACAGATTACATGTCTTTCATGTGGACAAATTTTTTTTCCCCCCCTCGCGTTTGACTAAAATCACAGAGTCAACTAATGGGTAATGTGGACAGGTTTAATTGGAGAGTTTGGGCCAGATTTGCAGCTACTTTGCGACCGGATTCTTTGACTCAAAATATATGCCCTCTGTTTCGAATGCACTCTCAACCATATGATATGGTGAAAATTTTGAGATACAAGAATCTCAAAGTACGATCAGGCAGCTGACAGTATGTTGGGACAGAGATAGGGATTTTGGGGATAGAGGATCTTGTGTCAGTACTCTAAGCCACCATTGCATTGTTAGTAAACACATTTTTTTATTTTTTTTTTATTTTTAAGATTTGAGGAGTTTAGAGCTTAAAAAATTCAATTATCCTACCAAATTTATGATTTCCCAAGTGTTAGTGGACTGCGTATGTTAACCCTCTAAATATGTCCTCTCTGACCTACCCCTGCAATGGCATCAAGATATGCATTGTAACGCTGAGAACGAGAATTTTTATTACATTACAATTTTCCATTTTGAAAAACACAATAATACCATGAAGTCAAAAAAAGTAGTTAAAAAACGACAAAGAAAAAGAGGTGTGTGAACTTGATTCATTATGTATAATATATATAACCCAAATCACACTAAATTTGAACTTCCGTTACACTTTATTTTCTTATCATAAATTTCCCCCAAAAAACTACAGTGAAATCTTGTTCTCCTTAAGTCAACAAAGAACCATAGCCTGCTAGGAGTAACCAATATGCAAACAATTGCACATCCGAAATTAAGAGCTCGTGTTCTTTGTAGGTACCATGTGTTAACTCTTGTATGGTAAAAAAGCTTTGAGATCCGGTTGAGCTCAAAGTGCCTAGCAAAACTAAATGCTGAATGAACCAGATATAAATTTCAAGCAACAAACATTAATATTTTTTTATATATATATTGCATTTTTCAACAATGTTTTGTAGTTATAGCTGAATCTTCAAACAAGAATAGGGATTGTGGATGCTGGATAAGATTATCTAGGAACCAAAGGTCAGTTATTATTTATGAATATTATGGAAGACAAAACTATGTTAAAAAATTTTTTTGCAATACAATATGTCAATCTATGACATAGCGATAATTGTGCATATCATTGAAAATCATAATGGTACATGCAAAAATGGTTTTACAATTAATTTTTTAATTCTAAACCTGACTTATTGTCAAATTTGTTGTTAGACTTTAAATATTAGATAAAACTAGAAGGGTTAGTTAAAAAATAGGGAGGGGGCTTGATTAATACCCTACCATGTTAGGAGCACATGCAAGTACTGGTCATTGTGGACCCTTTTATACATGCATCATTATCATAGTTTTAGAGCCATCCATTTCCAAGCTTATATATATATATATATATGTGTGTAAAGGGGTCACACTGCCGGCTATTGCATACGCAGTATTACCCCACATGCAGAAAGATTATTTTCGTATAATCTGAATGGACTTGTGGAAAATCAATACAAAAAGAACAGATGTTCTGGCTAGCGTTTTCTTGGCTTCTTTTGAAAAGAAAATTGGGGAATTGGGGATTTAATAAAAATCCTTCTTAGCATCCAATTATTATTAATTACTAATATTTTTTCATCAGTAGAAGCCAAGAAAATGTTTTGGCCAAAATCTTCAAAGTTGTCTCTTCTGGAAGAGAATATTGTGGAGGTGGAGCAGAGGATCTACACACCTAGCCCTTCAAGATTTACTCTCTCTCTCTCTCTCTCTCTCTCTAATAACATAATGACAAAGATCCTTGGGAATTTGGCTTTCATGTTATGTAAGAAAATAATAGCTTTGCAACCAATTGATGGCAATCTGATATGAACTTGATAATATCATATAAATAGACCGGAAAGGGGAAAAAAAAAAAAAAAAAAAAAAAAAGGAAAAATGAAGAAGAAGTTGTTTGAGTTTTTTAACTTAAATTTTATAAATTACATGCTAAAGCAGTTGTGCGTTGAAAAATCTAAGTAGCATAGACACAGTCACATGACATTATAAATTAATTATACATCATATATATGAATAATTTATTCAAATATAATTAAAAAAATTTAACATAAATTAAAAAGCTGTATGTTTCATAAATTAAATATCAATATATCATTTACATAACAACTACATTCTAAAAAATGCAAAATAATTATATAACATTGCATTACACATAATTTATTCATCTTGTAAATGTTTCTAGACATATTTAAGATACATAAGTTGTGTTATGAAGAATGGAGAACATTGTTATAATGAAGAAATTTATTATATAGGACATATTTGGAGTGTTCAAGAAGTGCCGCCAAAGTGTCGTTAAAGTATTTGATGGTATGAATTTGATTTTTTATTCAAGACACATTGAAGAAGCGTGGAAACACTTTTAGGAGTGTCCAAAGAGTGTCGTGTTGGACACGGGTGTTGGACACGACACACTTCCTTTGTAGAAGTGTCCGTGCTTCTTAGTTGAAAATGTAATATGTTTGGCATTTTTGGTAGAACTTCATTTTCCTTTTCCACTCAAAAAACTCAAAATAAAAACAAAAGGCTAATTATCATGGTGAAGAAAGAAATAAGTTGAAAACCTGAAAAATTATCAAACACCCTAATTATCAACATTTGTTCTATAATTTTACTACCTTTGATTTTGTATGACAAGAATGAGCAATTAATTTGAGCCATAAGACAAATATTTCCCTTTTTCTGATTTAAGAAGAGTATGGTTTCAATTTTTTCTATCAATATTTGTTTCAATTTTTATGAATCCGACCAGTTTCTGTGATCATAAACCCCCTAAGTATTTTTCTCTTCGAGAGTTTGCATCAAACCCTAAACCCACAAAAGGCATGTCATGAGGGGATTTATCCAAATGTTGTTGGTTAGAAACCAATGAAAGTGACCTTCACAAGGGTTTGTCTGTTACTCCCACTTGTGAGAGACTATGACATTCCTCAACATGGAAAGAAACATAAGCAAGAGGGACATGAAGGGTCACTTCAAGTGGTACTTAATAGCAGGGTCACCATAAAGCATTTGCAGACAGCCCACATGAGCTTCCAGGGACCAAAACTCATACCGATAATCGACGGCATAGTAAAGGAATGTGCATTGGATTCATGCACAAAAATATACTTAGAAAAATAATGTATGATTCAGGTTCAACTCCTGTATGACGAAGTCCACATCTTGAATGAATTTGGATCATATTAAATTTTCTGGGTATTTTACTGAGCACGGATTCTGTGTGCATTCCAGTGGTAGTTTGAGGTGGTAGGCCACCGATGGCGATGTAATATTCCATGTTAGTTATGTTTAGGGTCCCAAGCTCAAGTTTTGTGATTCTAATGTTGCATCGGGATGCAAAAGGTCACGTTCTGAATTAATTAATTGTTTGGCCTCAGCATACAAAGAGAGAAACATAATAATGTTTTTTGTTTTATTATTACTTTTTCACCATTTGAGGCTTCTTATATGTACAATACAAGAACAAGAGAAAAAGAACCTTTATTATGAGATAATCCAACAATCCAAATGGAATCTAAAAATCCCCAATTACACAGGCAAAACAATAAAAAAAAGCATATGTGAGTAATTAAGAGAGAAGACCACCGAGGGGCCAGCTGGGTTGGTAAGGAGGTTTGCTCCCTTCCATACGGACCTGGTTTCGAATCCCCTAGCTGCTAAAGTGGGAGTCCGCTGGTTAAGGTGGCGCGGCTAGCTCCCCCAGTTTGGCTTGTAGAGTCGGCTCCTAAGGGGCCGGCTTTGGGGGTGTTCTAGGCAAAAAAAAAAAAAAAAAAAAAAAAAAACACAACTTACTATGGTGTCGGAAGAGCCATCGAAGAACCAATGAGTGATGTCTCCCTTCGGAATTTTGAGAGCGCTGGAGAGGGGGACAGCGTTGGACATAGTCGAAACCCTAAAGCACTCGATCCTCCAGAGTTCTGTCCCATTTTAGAAATGATCGAAATGGGTCTGGCTAGAGTTCGAAGACGACGGAGGCGATGGTGGTGGTGGTGGCGGCGGCGGCGGTGGTGGTTGTCGAAAGCTTGCCGAGTACGGCGGACATTTCTAGTGGGTTCATATATGAATCAGCATGATTGCGTTGGAGAAATTCTCGCCAGTGCACACTCATGGGAATTTGCTAAAAAGGTTAGCTTTTTAACTTTTTTTTACACAAAAAAAAATTACAAAAAAAAGTCATTTTTTTACAAAAAAAATCACTAAAAAGTAAAAAAAAAAAAAGTGTTTTTTTTAGGGTACCTGGTATTAAGATTTTATAGCATAAAAGACATCTAATATTTTCATAATGTTTAAGATTCCTCAATTTGATCTAGAAAATTTCTCTGGACTTTCCAGAGAAATTCTATTCAAAGAAATTCTGGACCAGAGAAATTCTCTATTTCTCTACAAAGAAATTTTCAGATTATGTAAAGAACTAACAGTTATGGTTTTTAAATCAAAAAAAAAAAAAAGGGGGGCAAAACAACAACACCACCACCAACACTGATGTAAAGAGAAATGTGCACACCAGACAGATCATGCACAAAATTATTACACTGAGTACAACCAAGAAACAAAATTTCTTTGAACTTTCAAATTTCTCTGACCCACTCTCCAGAGAATTTCTCTGACCTTCCCTCATCTTCAGAGAAATTTCCCTTCTCTCTAGAAAAAATTGAAATTTCTATGAACAAAATTATTTGCTTCTGTAGAATCCTTTCTCTTGGAAACCAGAGAAAATTCAAATCCTTTACCAGAGAAAATTCAAAATCTTGTACTAGAGAACTGAGTACAACCAAGAAACAAAATTTCTCTAAACTTTCAAATTTCTCTAACCCACTCTCCAGAGAATTTCTCTGGCCTTCCTTCATCTCCAGAGAAATTTCCCTTATCTCCAGAGAAGATTGAAATTTCCCTGAACAAAATTATTTGCTTTTGTAGAATCTTTTCTCTGTGAAACCAGAGAAAATTCAAATCCTTTACCAGAGAAAATTCAAAATTTTATACCAGAGAAAATTGAAACCAGAAAAAATTCCAAATCCTTTACCAATCAAATCTTTATCAGTTGAATAGAAAAGAAAGAATGAGAAGTGTAATATATATATATATATATACTAATAGTACATAACCAAAGTAAAGTGCTCACTAGATAAAATTCTGGACTAGAGAAATTATGGACCAGAGACTAAAACACAGAGAAAATACGTCTTCTATTGATTTGAAAAGTTATTGAAAATAAATTGCTCAAATTCATACATTTCGCACTACCAATGGCCGACGTACATACGCAGCTCAAACATCAAGAGCTATTAGAGAGGGAGAGAGAGATTCTAGAGAGAGAGTTTGAGATTCCAGAGAGAGAGAGAGAGAGAGAGAAAAACAATGGCGGCAACGTAGATCTGATGTTGTTTCCTACCGGTCCACGCGACCGAACCGCTGAGGAGCTCGACCAGTCTAGGCTCGGCTGTGGATTCAGATCATATGGCGACCAGTCTTCGAAATCGCGGTGGAGCTGCGTAGGAACGGAGATTCGAACCAAGAATTAGGGCTATCTCGTGCTGATGAGGTTGATGATTAGGGGGCATCAAAGAAGTTTTTATCTAGTAATGGTTTTGAGATGAGAGATAGAGGAGAGAGAGTAGGGTTTTTTTGGGTCTGAGTCTAGGGCTGATGATTTTGAGAGTTGGGTATCAAAGAAGAGCTTTGTTCCTTCGGAGGAGAGTCAAATTTCTCTGGTATGATATATGGGTGTGGGTTTAGAGACTTTAGACATCAAAAAATAATATTGTGGATCTTTTCCATTACTAAAAATGGGAGAGGGACCTTAGACTAATTTTCCCTAAAAAAAAACTAACTTTTTATCAATTTCTCAAAACACCACAAAATGTTGTTTTCAAAAGCTCGCTTTTTGACATTTTTTTTTGTGTGGAATATATAAAAAAATAGAAAGATGATATTATCTAAAACAAGTTAAAAGTTGGTTTTTCAGCTTTTTAACACTTCCCAAAAGAGCCCAATATACATTTGTATAAGTTGTTATAAATATATATAAATTATCTTATAAAATTGCATAAGTTTTTATAAATATATGTAAGTTAGTGTTAATGGGTAAACTACCAATAGGTCCTAATAGTTAGACTTAGGCTAGGTTTGGCATCCCTTAAAAAAGTCAAAAAGCCAAAAAGTTATTTTTAAGTCACATAATCTTATTTAAATTACATCACCTCTCTACTACATCACTTCAAACCTAACTCATATTTTATAAAAAGTCAAAAAGTGCACTTATTTAGAACATCCCAAACAATTGAAAATAAGTCATGGTAAAATTATCGCTAAAAATAATTTTTTGTGATAATTTTTTTACATATGTCACTAAAAATTGACAATTAATGACTTTTTTTGTCATAATTTTTATGAATTGTCGCTAAAACTTACAATTAGTGACTTTTTTTATGACAAATTTTTTCCATAGGACCTACACGTAAGTACCCTTAAGTTAATTCATAAAAATTTGAGAAATCATAACTTACTTATATTTGTGAGAATTTATGTAATTTTATAAAATATATATTTATAAAAATTTATATAAATACATATGATATGCACCTTACACATCTAAATATTTTCTGCTAGTTTGGTTTTAGATGAATTGAACCGGTTCTGTGCTACAAAAATTAAAATCATAATTGAAGTGATTCTATTTATACACCATTAATTCTCCCAATATGTACTATTACGTAATTCACATCGATAATATTTTAAACTTTTGAGGACCTTATTTCTCATTTATGACTGACTAAAAACATATAAATGAATGAAACCAAACTAGAAATTAAGAGGTTTTTTTTGTTTTTTTGTTTTTGTTTTTGTTTTAAGGTGGTTAATAACCTGATTTAGTACTTGAAATTGAATATATTAAATAATAATCAATTAAGTTCATTTGATAACCTCATTTTTTTTAAAAGTGTTTAATAACCTGATTTAGTCGCAAAAATCTCATTTTTAGTCGTTGAAAGTCAATGGCGACTAAAATTTTTAGTCACTAGTTAGTCGGGGATTAATTGTTGGCCAAAGTATTTGACAACTAAAACTAAGTTGGTCACTAATTCACAACTTTTGGCTACTAAAATTGACTTCGCCAAAAGTTCCCAAATAAAAATAATTTTAGTTTGCAGCGACTAAAATTTTAGTCGCCAATAAGTTTTTGTCGCCTACATTTAGGGGCCAAATATTTTAGGTGCCATTTTATGTTACATTTAAGGATCAAATATTTTAGTTGCCGTTTTGTTTTACGTTTAGGGACCAAATATTTTGGTTGCTGTTTTAGTTTACGACTAAACATTTTACTCACCAAAAAATAAATATTTTAGTCCTATTGTATTTTACAACAAAACATTTTACTCGCCAAAAGTTTTTTCCTCGTCTTAGTAGCCCAAAACCATATTTTCAACGACCAAATGTCAGTTAGTCGCCACAAGTAAAATAAATGCCGACCAAATATTTTGTAGTAGCTAAAGTGTGTATCTTTGCTGACTAAATTAGTTTTAGTCTGCATTTTTAGTTGTTGAAGGTGTATTTTCCTGTAGTGTTATCACGTAAGACAAAGTGTATATTGGTGGGAAATAAGGATAATTTTCTTCTCTTACGTTCATTTGTAATCACGTTCTTAGGATTTTGTTAAAGATTTAAATAATGGAATAACAGAAGGGAGACATTAACACTTATGTAGGGATCAAAGTGAAATTTGACCAAAAGTGCAGGGAGGTGACTGTCACGATTTCATGTGTAGGGACCAAAGCGAGATTGGATCAAAAGTGCAGAGGATTATTGCCATGATTTTATGTGTAAGGAGTAAAATAAGATTTTGTGCAAAATATAATTTACCTTTTTTTTATTTTTTATTTTGATGTGTTATTTTCTTAATGTAATCTCTTGTTTTAATAAAATCAAGCAATGAAGATAAAGGACAAGTTTTATTGTCAAAGTCAATTGTACCATCAAGCAAATTGAGGTAGTGTTTAAATATTAGGAATTGGTTAAAATTGAATATTCATATAAATATTCAGATTAATTAATATAAGAAAGACATTTTATATACATATATAAAATATTGTGAGTACAAAACTCACTTCCCTTTATTTATATTTAATTCGTTGTTTTTATTTATTTGATGTTGAATTGATTTCATATTGGCATGTAGATGATTGATCGATTTTAATTATTTTGATTAGTTGTGTATGTAAGGTTTAGGGTTTTTAGATCATTGATTGATTTTATTTATTTTGTTTAGTTGTGTATGTAAGGTTTAGGGTTTTTAGTTGATTGATTGATTTTAATTATTTTGATTAGTTGTGTATGCCAGGTTTAGGATTTTTATATGGATTTATTTTATGGTTGTAATCATACTCATGGTTATATGAAATTAAAATTAATTAGGAACCCATAGATAAATTTCTTATACTCTACCATGACTCCATGGATTGTTGTTTTATTTGAGTGTTGGTGAGAAAGAATGTATAAAAAAAGTGAGATTATGAGATTTATTTGAATTCCTTAGGCATTATTATGTTTTTTCTCATGAGTGAGATGTTTTGTATATGTATATTGTTGCATCGTTCTCATGAGTAGACGAGTGTTTTAATTTACGCGCTTACGTATATGCTAACTATCCGGGGAGTGTGAGTCAAACTCGGGATGATATCTTCGTGCAAGTTTGGCTTCAGAGCGGTATTAGGTATACGGGAGGCACATGGGATATATGTGTAGGCCGAAAGTGGAGGCCGAACTGGTGGAGTTAAGATACAAAAAATTAAATATGAGTTTATTGTTATAATGTGAATTGTATTGATTTGTACATCTTGAAAAATAGTAAACGACCTCGATAAATTATGAAATTTGAGCAGAGGCATGTATACGTGATTCCAGATAATTTTTGTGTTTTAACTTTTTATTAAAAATATTGATTAGAACTTATAATCGGATGATCTTGGTTATTATAGTTTTGATTCATTTTAGCAATGCAGATTTTAGAGGCTGTTTTAACCCACGGAATGAGCTCATTTTTATTGGTTTCCCATAAACTAAAGTAAAACATTATTCTGAATACTTTTTATATTTTGAACTTTTCGAAAAAAATCATCTTAGGGTAGTTTCTTTTCGTTTTTAGCTTCAGATTTTTCGATTGAATTCCATCTAGGTTCTTCTATCAAGTTTTTCTCTCAACCTGTTCAGTTTCTATTAAATTCGTCCACGGGGACTTTTAAAAAATTTGATTCTGTACAACTTTTGTTCTTTGAGTTTTAGTCAATTCGAATTATTTAAGTATAAAACGGTACATTTTTATACTTCTTCAGCAAGTTACTTATGATTAAATTATACTAACTTTATTTTTTGCAGGATAGTAGGTCTTACTAACTTTTTATGTAGGGTTGACCCACCATATTTTTTTTTATTTTTATTTTTATTTTGTTTATTTTATATTCAATTTATATTTCGTTGTGTACGAGAAACTAAATGCCACTGTATCTCGGGAAACTACCCATTCATCTCGATGCGGATAGAGCTACTTGTCTTGTCCCGTAACAAGAAATAAATGTATTTTTGTTTGTGTTTGGTGGACACGTGGGTGTTAAATCTTGTATTCATACCAGTATACCTGTATACTGACCCATTTGTCTTTTGGCAACTCGGGTGTGTTCTGTTTGAGTGCAGCCGAGCTTCCTTTGCAGGATTAGTTGGGATTATGGTGGTGACAAGAAATAACCATGATCGTAGGATATGTCTCTTGGATTTTTTTTTTTTTATTTTCTTGAGCTTAGGGTTG
The DNA here is from genome assembly GCA_030407325.1 of Camellia japonica. NCBI lineage: Eukaryota > Viridiplantae > Streptophyta > Magnoliopsida > Ericales > Theaceae > Camellia > Camellia japonica. The sequence continues at coordinate 139,193,789 of JAPPVO010000032.1, forward strand.
ATATTAGTTTATGTATTTATTATTTTTTTTATGACTTTAATATTTGGATAATTTGACATGGTTTGTAACATTACATTATTTAAGTTATTTTGACTATTTATTGTTACTTTAATGTTGGAGGTATTGGTTAGTTATAAATTTATGTTGGATGGTTTGGTTGGCGTTTTGTTAGTTTTTTTTATCCCTTGTAATCTTTTGAGCATGAAATTTGCTTAAACCCTTTAGAGACGTGAACGTTTAGTTTAGATTTTGTTTCACCCCTAGGATTTGGATGATGGAATATTAATTAGGGTTTAATCCTAATTTAATATTTAATTATCCAAATTTTGGGGTGTGACAATGGTAGTGGTGGTAGTTGTGGTGGTGGCATGGTGGTAGTGATAGTGGTAATGGTGGTGATGGTGGTGGTGGTGGTGGTGGTGATGGTAGCGGTAGCAATGGTGGTAGTGGTAGTGATAGTGGTGACGGTGGCATGATAGTGGCAGTTGTGGTGGTGGTAGCGGTGGTAATGGTGGTGATGAGTTTATAATAGTGTATATTGATGCTTATGTTTAATATTTATAAATTCAGTCAAAATTAAGTTTTATATGACTCACATTTTTAAGTAATATCAATTATGATTGTCAAACGGGCTTAATTGATGTGGTGATGGCAATGGTAGTGGTAGCGGTAGTATGATGGTGGTGGTGGTAGTGGTAGCAGTGGTGGCAATGTCGGTGGCATGGTGGCGGTAGTGGTGGTAACGGTAACAATGGTGGTGGTGATAGGAATAGTGGTGGTGTCATTGACAAGATGGTGGTCGTGGTGGTAAACATGTGAAAGTTATATAATATCTATACTATTATTAAAAGTGAACTCACTTGGTGTCCATGAACTTTCTTCCCTCCTTCTACCAAGTGACTTTCTCTTCTTGCACCAAGTGTCAAATTTTACATCCGAAAAGAAAAAAATAAAAAAAAATAGTTATTAAACGAGGGGCACAAGACTTGAACCTAAATTTATTCACTTAACTTACTAAACAACACTTTCATCACTTAAATAACATAAAAAAATATGTTATCAATTTAAAATTAAAATTTATAAGCACACCCATCGGGTGGGAGCACACCCATCGGGTGGGCTCACACCCCTAGTGTATATATATATATGTTCATATGTTGAAAATTGAGACTAAGGTAAGAAAATAGAACTTTTGAAATTAAAAAAAGATAGCAGAGAAATTGAAGAGAAAAAGAGGAATAGACAGAAGACTGTGTTACTGTGAAAAATAGAGTTTCGTGATTCCATTTATGCAAAACCCTAGTTCATCTTCTTAATCGTTCACAATCTACTCTTTGTTTTAACCTAATACAATCATAATTTGATGTATATGTGGGGACAAAATGTGCATTGGTAGAAATGAGAGATGATTTTCCTCTCTTATCCTTATTTCATAGTCACATTCTTGTTACATGAATGGATTCTATTAAAGATTTAAACAAAAGAGTAACAGAAGGGAGATATTGACACTCATGCAGGGACCAAAGTGAGATTTAATAAAATAAAAAATAATAAAAAAAAAGATGCAAGGAGTTAACTGCAACAATTTCATGTATAAGGACCAAAGATTTGACCAGAAATGCAGGGAGTTAACTGTTATGATTTCATATGTAAGGACCAAAGTGATATTTGGTACAAAATACAGAGGTGCAAAATGTAATTTACCCATAAAGAAATTAGGAAAATGCACTAAAGGATTTTATTGATATAAAATTGCCTTAAATTGGGTTTCTATATGTCACGACCCAAACTCGCCTCTATAGGTTTATCGTAACCGGCCAATAATTCTAGGATTACCAAAGGCCTCTGAATAGATCATCACATAATACAGGGCTGCGGAAGCATATATATATATATAACATACATAGTCCATAGAGCTGTGTAGACATATATGGAACAAAATTTAAAACTTATATACATATTCCCACATAAGACGTCATATACATATCCATCGTACTTTGTCATTATACCTTGTCATTAAACATATAACCTAAAAGAACTGTTCACTTAAAACAAACAAAAGTCTTAAACTTATAATTTGATTCACAAAACTCAACCACTGACTCCTTTCGGAACCTCATTGGGAGGCACAAAGGTTGGCCGACAAAATAGAAGTCCAGGCGGTCATCACTGAGCTTGGTCACACGCCCGATCACCTACATACATAAATATTACAATGAACTAGAGCCCATTGAATAATAACAGAGTAAAGATTTTAATGAATGATGTCCATATCAGATTCAGAAATCAGATTTCAAATCTCATATCAAGTCAGAAACATAACCATGTTCGTATTCGTATAAGAAACAGAGTCATATTCATATTCAAATCATGCGTGGTACATCCATTAGCGTTAACAAATCACATTGGTCATTCATATCAAGTTCCGTAATGGAACCTCCGATACCGGGTATCATGAAACATACGTAGGCCACAGTATTGTTTCCCCTGGGTAAGGGCCTCATGCCACGGTATTGTTTCCCCTGGGCGAGGGCCTCATGACCATAAGCCACAATATTGTTTTCCTTGGGCGAGGGCCTTTGCTAAGGATGCCACAAATATATTTCAAAGAATTGGGCCATCATTCGTGTAATCTCAAAAATAGCCTTTGGATCATTCGTTTTAGAAATAGATCATATCGTATCATAATGTTCAGAAAATATTTCATATTGAACATAGCTTTACAGAGTTATTACTCACAGGTAACTTCGATAGGCAGAGCAAATGGATTAAACAACTCACGGCACGTGACCTACACAAACACATAACAGATACACATTGAAACACACGCTCGGAAAACACTTAACTTACTTCTTTCTACCTTGGTGTGTTTCTAGCCTTTATCCTCATTATTATGTCTTAATTAGGGCTTAGGAATGCCTAAGAAGCAATGAGAATGCTAAAATATACTTCAAAACACTTAGTTAAATTTTCAAAAATAGGGTAGTCTGTTCGAGCGCAACTTTGTCGCTCGAGCGATCTGTAAAGTCTGCAAAAGCACTGGTTGCTTGATTTTTCAGCTCGATAGACACTTGACTGTCGCTCAAGTGCAAGAATGGGTAAAAAAGGTCTTCGCTCGAGTGCAACTTTGGTCGCTCGAGCAATCTATAAAAGTTTATAAAACTTTTGGGAGCTCTAATTTTACGCCGGAGCGCATTTTCGGTCGCTCAAGTGAAATGTCAAAAATAAGGGTGGCCGCTTGAGCATAGATTTTGTCGCTCGAGCCAACCCCCAAAATCTGCAAAAGTACTAGGAGCTTGTATTCTCCGCTTGAGCGCAGACTCCACCGCTCGAGCGGATGGTGCAAATTCTGGAATTTCCAGATTGCAGATTCAAGTTCAAAGCTCAAATCCAAACCAACAAAACACATCATTTTGGGCCCAAAACTTGAGGAAACATATGTAAACTTGTAAAACATTATGAATTCAAATTCATTTCACAAAATTAAAGCCCAAAAGCATGCCAATTGTGCAAAATCAAACTTGAAACTTATGATATAAACATGCATGTAATTTTTTCAAACTTAAACCTTTCAAATCATGTTCAAACAAGGTAAATTGATGGAAAACATGATGAAGTCTCATAATTAAGTTAAAAACTTGACATGCATCAAAGAATTGCTTGAAATCAACTTCAAAAATACCATGAAATGCTATTTTATTAGTTCATTTCATGCATTAATCCTTCATTATCCTTTCAATTCACAAATTAAGTGAGCCAACTACATAACTTAAGGGTTAGATTTCTTACTTACAAGTCTCAACTCTTTGACTACTAGAGTGATCCCTTCAAAATTCTCAAGTTAAGCTAGAATCCAAGCTAATTCCTCTTAATTCTCCTTCTTCTAGTTAACAACTTGAATCTCACCTCCCTCACTCTCTCTCCACGTTTGGTCTTCAAAAGATGAGGAAATGAAGGTGTAAAGTGTATAAAAGGTGTTAGAAGTGGCCTTATATAGGCTCGTTAGGGAGCTTAATAAAGCTAGGCTTAAGTTAACTAATTTGCATGATTTAATTCTAATTATTTGGTTCCGAATCAAATTTCAATTAAACCTACCATAATTTTCCAAAAATTCCCAATAACACATAACCCAAGTCAATTTCGCAATCAGATGCCAATAAGGCCTTCAATTCGCAAAACAAAACTAAAACACAAACAGATATACAAATAACATATAACGCATGCAATTAACATAGAATTTGATCTTAATTACTTATTAGGCCTTTATAATCAAAGATCATTAGCTAATCACAGGTTGGGGTTATTACACTATACAAACTTGGGGATTTAATCTACAAACATTATATGATATTCGTATGGCCTTGATTTCAACCTAAGGCTACCAATTGAATATCTCTGTTTACAAGTAATGTTCACTCAAACTTTGTACATAGGCCTGAGCGGATGCTAGTTAGCTACTAGTCCACCACAGCAATAGACTCTCAATTTTCTTGAGTCTCTCCAAAGCCTATCCATCCTCTAATTCAACACCATATACAAAATTTGTAATTCAATGGTACATGAAAACTTAGAATTGACCTCCCTCAAATGTTTGGCCAAATTGCCAATTGGTTGGCGCCACGTTGTAGCTAGTAATAGTCCTTCCATCACTGGCGATGACTTGAAATGAGAGAGACTGACCATTGAACAAAGAGTAACTCTGCCAATTTTGGCCCTAATTCCTAGATATGGGTTGCCACTCAGTGTTGGACCCCTTGATTGACACTGACTGGACGTCCCATGTGCCGCCAACATTGCTAACCAAAACCAGGTTGAAGTAAAAAAAGCCATTGATTGTAAATCTTATTCCTTATTTCTTCACACAAGATACCCTATCAAGGCCATCACACAACCATTTTTGTTAGTCAATTTAAAGGAATGACAAGATACTAACAGAATACTCAATTCGGGTATCACACCCAATATAAGTGCACAAACTCCCTAGTCTTTATTCTCTAGTCAAATTTAATAGCTCTAACCAAGCAAATTACTTTGACTAAATTTTTAGTTAATTTGTTTGACTTTTGAGGATGTTCAGGGTAACAAAAAAAAAAAAAAATTTGTTGTCAAAATGAAATCCCAGAAAGTTGTATAAAACACACATAACAAATTTGTGTGAGGGCAATTAAAGAGTTACTTTTACCTTTGGAAAGATATAGGAACAATTCCAGATCTATATTAGGCAATTTGCAAGAAAGCAGGCTCTGCTAGATCAAAGTGCTGGAGGGGAGGGTTGCACTACCCACCATTGTCATTAAATTGAAAAGGGTTAGGTGGGTAAAAGTTTGTAGCAGTCACAGTGATGGTCCCAGGGAGGCACCATTGTGGGTCATCATTGCATTTGATCTCATAGCATGCCCCACAACTCAAGCTATTATTGAACAGAGTAGTGCTTAGTGCTGCAATGTTAGTGCCACAACGTTGGCTATACAAGTTGCCATATCCACAAGCACCTTCCGTGACACCAAAATCATCATGTATAAGAAAAAGTAAATTTTTTATGGGAAAGTTATATAAAACTCTAAAATTCATTGTGGTACGATAAAATTTAGGATACGTAAAATGTGATGTTGTGTGTCGAAGCAAGCAATTTTGATGTGCTGAATAAGTAATGTTATAAGTAGGGGAAAAAAATCGTAGAAATATGGTCAGAATGCAATGCTGGCATCATTGCATATATTCTAGTTGAGTGTAGGCCCATTTAGAATGAATGTAATCATTCATGTTTGCATTGTTTTTCCATACTACATGGACAATTTGTTATAACTTACCCATTGTTCCGGATACATCACCCCCACCATAGAAAGTGGCATGAGCATCTTGCCACCCTTTATAGTCACCATATGCGCTGCAGAGGTATAAATTAAAGAAAAAAAAGAAAACAAATGAAATAGTGGAGAATGCTTGAATAGCCAAAGAGAAAGGATGAGAGAGAAAGATGCTAGAAAAGAGAGCAGATTGTGTGGTAATAACTTCTTAGTATAAAGAGAGAGAATGGGGGTTTACTTAAATAGGGGAATAGAGCCCAAGTTGAGGACTTTGAGGTGGTTAGATAGATGGGGGCATTGTTGTATGGTAGAAAATGACAACTTAGTTATTACAATAGTAGAGAGAGGAAATAATATGTATTGTATTCAATTGATTAATCATACACAATAACTAGAAGGCCTGTATATATAGGCTAAGAAAGAGTATCCTATAAGAAACCTAACTATTAGAAGAGTATCTTATAAGAAACTTAACTATGAAAATACAAATATATATTGGAAATCAATACCTAATATATCTAGGAATATATATGTCGCGCCCAAACCTGCCCCTATAGGTTTAGTGTTGTAACCGGCCAGTAATCGTCGGATTACTAAAGGCTTCTGACCTTAATAACATAAAATATAAGGGGCTAGCGGAAGCAATCAGAGAAACATACATAGTCCATTGAGCTGTATAGACATATATGGGACAGAAATTCGAAAACGTATATATAGAACTGTTACGCCATACATATAATAGTTTTACGTCACATTCATTACATATAAAGCAAAAAGGGAACTTAGTCCACTATACAGATAAACCAAAGCTTATTCATGTATCAAAAGGAAACAAAGTCTTAAACGATCACACAAAATGGCCATAAGACTTGACTTAATTCGGAACCTTTTCGGGAGGCACAAAAGGGTGGCTGACAAAACCAAAACTCCAGGTCATCAACTCTTAGCCTGGTCACGAGCTTGGTCACTTACGTACATAATATAAACAAAGTGAGTGAAGCCCAGCGAATAATAATAGAGTAAAGAATTTAATGAATAATGTCCTTAACAAATTTCAAATCAGAAACAAATTCAGATTCGCATACTTGACCAGAAATCATAGCAGTTATATGTGGTACATTTATTTAGCTGTCATATCATAACAAATTTGCAAAATCGGTACTGACGACCACATAGGTCCACATCTTGTGCACAAGTAGCCATGGTATTGTTACCCCCAGGCGAGGGCCACGTGAACATAGACCTCGGTATTGTTTCCTCCGGGCAAGGGCCATATGAATATAAGCCACAGTATTGTTGCCCCTGGGCGAGGGCCACGTGCATATTGGCCATGGTATTGTTTCCCCCGGGCGAGGGCCACGTGAACTAGGGATGCCACAAATACATTTCAGAAAAATGGACATTCATTCATGATTCATAAAATAGCATTTCAAAAAGCTGATCGTATCATTTAGTCAGAAAATACGTATAATCAAACATAGCTTTACAGAGTTATTACTCACAGTTGGCTCCAAAAGCAGACAGACAAAACATACTGATCAAATAGTGTACGGCGTGTGACCTACATAACACAACATAGCAAATACACATAATGAAACACACGTTCGGGTAGTACTTCACTTATTTCGTCTCGTTCTTAGTGTGCTTCTACATCTTATCCTCATTATGATGTCTTAAACATGGCCTAGGAATGCCTAGGATACAATGAGGATGCTAAAATACACTTGAAAACACTTAGGCAAATATGCTGAAAACAGGGGTCTTACTCGAGCGCAGCTTGCTTCGCTCGAGCAGATGTTCAATAATGTGAGTGGCCGCTAAAGCACAACTTCCTTCGCTCGAGTGGTCTATAAACTCTGCAAAAGTACTGGTTGTGTGAATGCTCCGCTCAACGGTCGCTCGAACGTAAGACTGAGGTCCTCGCTTGAGCACAACTATTGTCGCTCGAGCGGTCTGCAAAAATGGTAAACTTCTGGGAGCATGCTTTTTATGGTTAAACCAACTTTTGGTTGCCTTAGCAGAAGTGCAACATACTGAGTGGTCGCTCGAGCGTAGGAACTCTCACTCGAGCGAAGAGGTGGAATTATGGAATTTCCAAATTGTTGTTGAAGGTGCAAAACATGAATTTGAAACTTCAAACCTGCTCCTTTGGGCCTAAAACTCAAGAAAACACTTAGAAACTTGTAGAATATCAGGAAGGGAAGATCGTTTCACAAAATCAAGGCCCAAAAGCATGTCAATTGTTCAAATTTAAACTCAAATTTTTGAAAACATAACTTGCATGTAATGGCTTGACTTCAAAGCTTCCAAATCATGATCAAATGAGGTCAATAGATGGAAAACATGATAAACTCTCAAAACTAAGGTAGAATTGAGGCATGGATGTGAGAATTCTTAGCAATTCAACTCAAAATGCAAGATAATGTGCATGCATGCATGGATGGTATGATCCATATTTCTTCATCCTAGCTCAATTCTCTTGAATTCATGAACTCACCAACTCAAAAGCAAGACCAAAGGCTTAATTGCTTACCTTAAACCTTGAATTCACAAGTGTAAAGGATTAAACTTCTAAATTCTCTTCAATTCTTCAATAATTTCTAGCAATTCTCCTTTTACTTGAGCTCAAACTTCCTCCTCTCCCTCTCTCTCACGTTTGTTATGTGAAAAGGCTCAAAGATGATGAGGAAAAGATGACTCAAGTGGTGTGTATAGGCCTTATATAGGCTTGCTTAGGGAATTAATTAAACTTAACTTAAGCTAAGCAAATTGACATTAATTATTCTAATTTAATTCGTTCCGAATCGATTTCCAATTAAACCTACCATAAAATTCTAAAAATTCTAAATAACACAGAAACCAAGTCAATTTTGTGATTTGATGCCGATAAGGCCTTCAATTCGTAGAACAGAGCAAAAAGACAAACAGATAGTCCTACAGCAGACAAATATAATCACAAATAATGCAATACACATGCAATTAACTCAGAATTCTATCTTAATTACTCATTAAGCATCTTAATCATGGTTTAGTGGTTAATCACAATTCGGGGTTGTTACAGTCTTTCCTCCTTAAAGAGTTTGGTCCTCCAAACTCGAATTACCTTCATTTTGGAAGAACATCAGGTCCAAAGGAAACAAATCAGGGTATCTTCTCATCATATCTTCCTCAGTCTCCCAGGTTGCATAGGTTCCTCCGTGGTTTTGCCAATCAACTTTTACCAACAATATTTATTTGTTCTTTAATCGTTTGATTCTAGGATTCACAATCTGAATTGGCCTTTCTTCGTACGTATAGTCATCTTTCAGAAACACATGGGTCAGCTAAATCACATGGAATGGATCTCATAAATATTCCCGAAGCATCGAAACATGAAAAACATTATGCATATGTTCTATAAAGCTAGCTAATACGTCACCGAGTTGATCTTCTCAAGGATTTCATATGGCCCAACATATCTCGATGCTAATTTGCCTTTCACACCAAACCGAGTTTTCCCTTTCATTGGTGTCACTTTGATAAACACGTAATCCCCGACTTCATATTCTCTATATCTTCTTCGAACATCTACATAACTCTTTTGACGGCTTTGTGCAGTTTTCAATCTTCGTTGAATCAATTTCACATTTTTCGTCGTCTCTTGCGCAAGTTTTGGTCCCAACAAGGGTCTATCACCTACCTCGGTCCAATAGACTTGAGAACGGCATTTTCTACCATACAGAGCTTCATAAGGAGCCATCCCAATACTTGAGTGATAGCTGTTGTTATATACAAATTCAGCCAATGGTAAGTAGGTCTCCCAATTGCCTTGGAAATCTAAGGCACACATCCTGAGCATGTCTTCCAAAGTTCGTATCGTTCTTTCTGATTAATCGTCTGTCTGTGGGTGATATGCACTGTTCAGTCTTAACTCAGTTCCCAAAGCCTGTTGTAAACTCTGCCAAAACCTTGACGTGAACTTCGAATCTCTGTCAGATACAATAGATACTAGCACACCGTGTAATCTCACAATCTCATTCATATAAATGTTAGCGAACTTGTCCACATTATAAAAAGTTTTAATAGGTAGAAAATGAGCAGATTTAGTCTAATGATCAACTATGACCCAAATAGAATCCATACCTCGAGTAGAGCGAGGCAATCCAACAATGAAATCCATCGTAATGTGCTCCCATTTCCATTCCGATATTGGAAATAGTTGAAGTAATCCAGCGGGTCGTTGATGTTCAGCTTTAACTTATTGGCAATACAAATATCTCGCCATAAAATCTATAACACACTTCTTCATTCCCGGCCACCAAAAATTTTGTTTCAAATCACGGTACATCTTTGTATTCCCTGGATGCATTGCAAATTTAGAATTGTGAGCTTCGGTCATCACTCGTTTTCTCAGATCGAGACAGTCCGGTACACAAAATCGATTCTGAAACTTTAACCTATTGTTCTCAAGTACAAATCCTGGCTTTGGCTTTGAATCAATCTCATCAAAATTTTTCTTCAAGAACTCATCCTCAAGTTGTTTCTCTCTAATTTCTTCAACGATAGCAGGCTGGGCAGAGATGGCAGCTAGAATTCCGCCCCGTTCCCGCAACACAACATCAATCTCATTCGTCGCCAAGTCACATAGAAACTCTCTCTGACCGGTGAGTAAACATGATAAATTTTCCATTGAATTTCTATTCAAAGCATCTATGATGGTATTAGCTTTCTCCAAATGGTATAAAATCTGCAAGTCATAATCCTTGATCAATTCAAGCCATCGTCTCTATCTCATATTCAGTTCTTTTTGGGTAAATAAATATTTGAGGCTTTTATGGTCAGTGTATACTTCGCAGGTCACTCCATGTAGGTAATGGTGCCAAATTTTCAAAGCAAACACCACAGCTGCCAATTCGAGGTCATGGGTCGGATAATTCTTTTCATGTGGTCAGAGTTGCCGAGAAGTATAAGTAATCACTTTCTCATTTTGCATTAACACACACCCCAAACCTTTATATGAAGCGTTATTGTAAATTTGAAACCCATCAGTACCATTAGGTAAAGTCAAAATTGGTGTAGTTACTAACCTAGTGTTTAGTTCTTGAAAGGCTGACTCCCAGTACATTTTTCTGCGTCAACTATGTCAATGACATGACAAGTTTGGAGAAATCTTTCACAAATCTTTTATAATTGCCAGCAAGCCCCAGAAAACTTCTGACTTCTAACACATTGGTTGGTCTAGGCCAGTCCACTATAGCTTCAATTTTTTGTGGGTCAACAGAGATACCATCCTTGTTGATTACATTCCCAAAAAATGCTACACTATCAAGCCAGAATTCACATTTGGACAATTTTGCATACAATTTCTTTTTTCTCAGAATCTGTAAAGTAGTTCTCAAATGATTCTCATGCTCTTCCCTACTTTTGGAGTAAATCAGAATATCATCAATAAATACAATTATAAATTCATCCAGAAATTGTTTAAACACCTTATTCATTAAGTCCATAAATGCTGCAGGTGCATTAGTTACTCCGAATGACATTACCAAAAATTCATAGTGTCCGTATCTAGTTCTGAATGCAGTTTTCTCTACATCTTCAGCCTTGACCTTTAACTGATGATACTCGGACCTAAGGTTTACCTTAGAGAACACTAGTGCTCCTTGGAGTTGGTCAAACAGATCATCTATTCGGGGTAACGAGTACTTATTTTTTATAGTTACTCTATTCAATTCCCAATAATCTATACACAATCTCAAGGACCCGTCTTTCTTCTTAGCACATAAAACTAGAGCACCCCAAGGTGAAGTGCTCGGTTGGATGAACTTCTTGTCTAACAAGTCTTGAAGTTGGCTTTTCAATTCCTTCAACTCAAAAGTTGGCAGTCTATACGGGGTTTTAGAAATTGGTTGTGTTCCGATTACAATATCAATAGTAAACTCAATTTCTCTATCAATTAAATCCCCAGGCAATTCATTTGGAAATACAGCAGGAAATTCATTTACTACCGAGATATTCTCTACAGTAGGAGTAGCAGAAGTCACAGTCAAAACACAATACATATACCCTCTACATCCTTTTCTAAGCAGGTTAACAGCTTTCATCGCAGAAATCAAATATGGGGAGGAACTACCCCATTCCCAGTAAACACAAATTCAGGTAAACTAGGTGGATGAAACATAACAGATTTATTCACACAGTTAATAGTTGCACAGTACTTCGTCAACTAGTCCATACCCATTATGCAATCAAAATGATCAATACTCAGAGGCAGCAAATTAACGTACAATGTCATATCACTAATCATTATAGCACATGCCGGATAAACATAAGCACATATCATAAAACCCCCAAATGGTATAGAAACAGGCAGTAAATAATTCATGGATTCTAAAGGTCTAGTCAATTTTCGAGAAAAGGCATGCGACACAAATGAGTGTGTAGAACCAGAATCTATCAAGACATGCATTTTGGTTACAGATTGAAATTATACCTGACACCATAGACCTAGTGTTCTGAACATCTCTGGGTACTAGTGTGAACACTCTCCCCTGTCCTAGTGTCTCATTTTCCGTGTTACCCCCGACATTAGCTTTAGTATTTGTTCTTGCTACAGAAGCAGACCCGACTGAACTTATTGCAGGATGATTAGTATCGTCGGATCTCAGTGGACAATCTTTGACCATGTGGCCAGTCTTGCCACACCAAAAACAAGCACCTGATGCACGGTAACATGTGCCTTTATGCTTTCTTCCACAATCGGGACTGTGATAATCCAGTCCCGTGTTATGTTAATTAACCTTAATTATGATTGTGGTTACGTGCTTAGTATGATTTTGGGTGCTACTTATATGATTATGTGTGTGTTTGAATTCCTATCTGTTCACCGTAGGAAAATCTGTTTGATTTTATGTTATAGAATTTAAATTGAAGGTCGTAGAGGCGTTAGAAAGTGAAATTGACTGTATTTTTGTGCTTAGCATGATTTTTAGAGCCTACGGTGAAATTTAATTAAAAATTGATTCGGATCAAATTAATTAGATTAAATGGAATTAAATTAAGTAAGGTTGACTAGTCTTAATCATGCTTAATTAACTTAAGCTAATCACCCACTATATATATATATATATATGTTGAGTTAGTGCCTAGACTCATAAAAATTGAGCTCGTCTTCACCATTTTGCTGAGATTAAGTTATATAGAGAGAGAAATCTTCATCTTAGTGAGATAGAAGCTCAATCTTGAGGTATTGGCTTGGAGGATTGAAGATTTGGAAGCTAGGCTTAAGAAATTGCTAAACCTAGCCTCATTGAAGATAGTAGGTAAGAGTTTGAACCTCAATTTGTGAGTTAAGTCATTAAATTGTGGGTTTAAGAAGAAGATAACAAGATTAAATATGTGAATTGAACAAAGATTGTAGGAATTGAGATGAAATTATACATGCATGCAAGTATTTGCTTTGATTTTTCAAGTTTTGGACATGAACTTTAATAATCATGTTGAATTGGGAGTTGTCACTTACATGCAACCATGTTTTTTAAGTCTTGAAGGTTTGAAATGCATGAATTCTAGCATGGTATGTGACCAAGGTCAAGAATTGAGCTAAATATGATGAATTTGAAGTCATTATAAACATGCATGTAAAAGATTGCCTTGAATTTGTGTATTTGAGCATGAAACATATGATCCATGTCAAATTTTGATTAAGATTCATGCTTTTGATCATCTTTTGCATCACTTAAGTTGAGAATGGAAGTTATATCCACATGCAAGCACAATTCATGGAGGTATAAGTTTTGGTTGCACGAATTTGAAGTATTGGAAATAAGTTTGGTATAAATTGAGTATGCATGTAATTAATTCATGGGAATTGAGCTTCATAATGTTGTAAATTTAGTATTTGAATCATGTTAGAAGATGCACAAGTGAATTATGAGTCCTAACAAGCAAGTTACATCAATTGGAATGCAAATTCGAAGCTCAAACAGAGTTCATGAAAACCCAAAATTCGGCTTGTCCGTTCGAGCGGGGAAAGTGCCGCTCGAGTGTAAAAATCAAACTCCCAGAAGTTTTATAGAGAATACACAGAGGCTCGAGCAACCAAAGTTGCACTTGAGCGTACCCTGTTTTGCAAAACTTCTCACTTGAGCGTAATTTGCAAGCAACCAGTATTTTTGTAGACAAAAGGAGTTCGCTCGAGCAGGGAGCCCTGTTTCAGAAATTTTGAAAAGTCATTTTGTGTTTTGTTTTTTGTTCTCTTTCATTTCTAAGCACTCTTAGGCATGCATTGGGCATTGTAAATGACCTAAAAGAATAAGATAGAGGCCTAAAAGAAATAAATAAATTAAAAACGGAATGAATCGCTTGTGACCCAATGTGTTATGAAAATAGGGTCAAGCGCAAGGACAAATCATCCAGTAGATCACTGTGAGTAATATCTTAATAAAGATATGTTCAAGTACGTTATTTTCCAAACGTTACTTCTGTATAAACCTTACGAATTTGTATTTTGAATTATGGATGAAAATGTCAATCTTTTGCATAAGACTAATTAAATATGAATATGATCATGATCACAGATATGAGACACACATAAATATGAATGTGAGAATGATTGGGCCAAAGGCCGTTTGACATAAATGATTGGGCCAAAAGCTATTTGACATAAATGATTGGGCCAAAGGCCATTTGACATGAATGACTGGGCCAAAGGCCGTTTGACATAAATGATTGGGCCAATGGCCGTTTGACATGAATGATTGGGCCAATGGCCGTTTGACATGAATGATTAGGCCAATGGCCGTTTGACATGAATAATTAGGCCAAAGGCCGTTTGACATGAATGATTGGGCTGAAGGCTGTTTGACATGAACGAATTGGGCCCGAGGCCGTTTAATAAGAATGAATTGGGCTTGAGGTCATTTGATATATTTGGGACTAAGGTCGTTTGATGTATTAGATGGAAACTTAAATGGGCCTATGGCCGTTTGATATGTTTGCTACAAATTTCATTCATGTAACTCCTTTATTTTGATATTATTCACTGGGCTGTAGCGCACTCTGTATTTATATGTGTGTAGGTGAGCAGTGGAATGACTAGCCCCAGCCTTAGTGAGATTATGAAAGGGACCCGAGTTTTGTGAAGTCAGCCCAAGTGCCTCATGCAAGAAGCTTTGTTTATGATCTTTTGTATTTTCTTTTTCTATTTTCATTGGTCATGATAGACCATTTATGTGTATAAGCTTTTGATATAGGTGACTATGTGTTTGAATGATCCTAGGTGCACAAGATGTTAACTACTATTTATATGGTGTGAGTTATTATCAAGTATATGGGAAATGTTTTTAATTTGCCATGTAACCACAGCTCATTGGACAAAATTTTTAAGTCTGCTTCCGCATCTGGCCCCATATTATTAATTATTGATTGATTTCTGTTTGAGGCCGTAGGTAATCTCATGATTACTAGCCGGTTATGACCTTAATCTATAGGGGCGGGTTCGAGTCATGACAGGGACAGTTTGGAATAGATCCACTATTCTGACTGGAGCTACTAGAGGATCCCTGTGTTTTGCTTTTTTGAAAATGACCGGCCCTTCTTGAAATTAAATCTAGATCTTTTACCCTTCCATTTAGTTGTTAGAGTTGGAGCTTGTTTCTTTGCTGCCAGGATGGCCTCTGCCATCAATGCTCTATCAAGTACTTGTACATATGTAGGTAATTTCAGTACACCTACTCGGTTATACACATCCAGGTCTAATTCCCTTTCAAATTTTGGGCCTTCTTGTAATCTGTGTTGACTATACGAGGAGCAAATCTAGCCAACTCCGTGAACTTCGCCTCATACTCGGCCATGGACATCTTTCATTGCTTAAGTTCTTGGAATTCAGAAACCTTTCGATCCTGAGAGCACTGAGGAAAGTATTTATTGTAGAAAATCTCGATGAATTGTGCCCATGTCATGTTCCCATTGCTATTTCAGATTAGTAACCACCATCTTCGGGCTTCATCTTTCAAGGTGTAGGTGGCCAAGAGAACCTTCTGAGTCTCAAAGCAGGGAAATACTTCAAATAATTTTTCCATCTCGAGTAACCATGTCCCCGCCTTCAATGGTTCAATACCACCTAAGAAAGTTGACGGTTTCATCTTTATGAACTTCTGCATTAGGTTTATGACATCATTGTTATCCGATTCAGCTTGGACGACGGAGGTTGTTGTCTTTGCTGTTATATCATTATTTCAGTTAGGGCTGCGAGCATCTATTCCATTCGGCTCATTTGAGCCTCTGAAGACTCAGCTGTACCGTCACTTCTTGTATTTTCCATTGCTATAGGTAAACAGAGCACTGATAAATATAGGTAAACAATTCTTTTCACAATGTTCAGGACATTCACTCCCAGTTCATTCGTTTCAATTTCATGAGTGCCTGATTAGATTCAATTTTCACATTTATAGAATTTAACACACGTACACATGCAAATGAAATGTCCCTACTTTTTTTCTAGAACATCTTATAGCTCATATGAATTTGTGTGTGCAGTATAACGCGTGCTCTGATACCACTCTGTCACAACCCAAACTTGCCCCTATAGGTTTAGCGTCGTAACCGATTAGTAATCATCGGATTACCAAAGGCCTCTGACCTGAATAATATAAAATATAAGGGGTTAGCGGAAGCAATTAGAGAAACATACATAGTCCACTGAGCTGTATAGACATATATGGAGAAACATACATAGTCCATTAAGCTATATAGACATATAGGGGATAGAAATTAGAAAACTTATATATAGAACCGTGATGTCATACGTATAATGGTCTTACATCACATTCATTACAGATAAAGCAAAAAGGGAACTTAGCCCATTATACAGATAAACCAAAGCTCGTTCATGTATCAAAAGGAAACGAAGTCTTAAATGATCACACAAAATGGCCACAATACTTGACTTAATTCGGAACCTCTTCAGGAGGCATAAAAGGGTGGCTGACAAAACCAAAACTCCAGGTCATCAACTCTGAGCCTGATCACGCGCCTGGTCACCTACATACATAATATAAATAGAGTAAGCGAAGCCCAGTGAATAATAACGGAGTAAAGAATTTAATGAATGATGTCCTTAACAGATTTCAAATCAAAAACAAATTCAGATTCACATACTTGACTAGAAATCATAGCAGTTATAAGTGGTACATCCATTCAGCTGTCATATCATAACAAATTTGCATAATCGGTATCGACGACCACATAGGTCCACATCTTGTGCACAAGTAGCCATGGTATTGTTACCCTAGGTGAGGGCCACGTAGACATAGACCTCGGTATTGTTACCCCCGGGCAAGGGCCACATAAATATAAGAAACAGTATTGTTACCCTTGGGTGAGGGCCACATGCATATTAGCCACGTTATTGTTACCCTCGGGCGAAGGCCATGTGAACTAGGGATGCCATAAATATATTTCAAAAAAATGGACATTCATTCATGATTCATAAAATAGTATTTTAGAAAGTTGATCGTATCATTTAGTCAGAAAATACGTACAATGAAACATAGCTTTACAGAGTTATTACTCACAGTTGGCTCCAAAAGAAGACAAACAGAACAAACTGATCAAATAGCGTACGTCGCGTGACCTATACAACACAACATAGCAGATACACATAATGAAACACATGCTCGGGTAGTACTTCACTTATTTTGTCTCGTTCTTCGTGTGCTTCTACATCTTATCCTCATTATGATGTCTTAAACATGGCGTAGGAATGCCTAGGATGCAATGAGGATGCTAAAATACACTTGAAAACACTTAGGCAAATATGCTAAAAACAGAGGCCTCTCTCGAGCGTAGTTTCCTTCGCTCGAGCAGATGTTCAAAAATGTGAGTGGCCGCTAGAGCACAATTTCATTCGCTCGAGCGGTCTATAAACTCTGCAAAAGTACTAGTTGTGTGAATGCTCCGCTCGATGGCTGTTCGACGGTCGCTTGAGCGTGAGACTGAGGTCCTCGCTTGAGTGCAAGTATTGTCGCTCGAGCGGTCTGCAAAAATGGTAAACTTTTGGGAGCATGCATTTTATGCTCGAGCCAACTTTTGGTCGCTCGAGCAGAAATGCAACATACTGAGTGGTTACTCGAGCGCATGAACTCTCGCTCGAACAGAGAGGTGGAATTATGGAATTTCCAAATTGCTGTTCAAGGTGCAAAACATGAATTTAAAACTTCAAACCTGCTCATTTGGGCCTAAAACTCAAGAAAACACTTAAAAACTTGTAGAATATCGGAAAGTGAAGATCATTTCGCAAAATCAAGGCCCAAAAGCATGTCAATTGTTCAAATTTAAACTTAAATTTTTGAAAACATAACTTGCATGTAATGGCTTGACTTTAAAGCTTCCAAATCATGATCAAATGAGGTCAATAGATGGAAAACATGATAAACTCTCAAAACTAAGGTAGAATTAAGGCATGGATGTGAGAATTCTTAGCAATTTAACTCAAAATGCAAGATAATGTGCATGCATGCATGGTATGATCCATATTTCTTCATCCTAGCTCAATTCTCTTGAATTCATGAACTCACCAACTCAAAAGCAAGACCAAAGGCTTAATTGCTTACCTTAAACCTTGAATTCACAAGTGTAGAGGATTAAACTTCAAAATTCTTTTCAATTCTCCAACAATTTCTAGCAATTCTCCCTTTACTTGAGCTCAAACTTCCTCATCTCCCTCTCTCTCATGTTTGTTATGTGAAAAGGCTCAAAGATGATGAGGAAAAGATAACTCAAGTGGTTTGTATAGGCCTTATATAGGCTTGCTTAGGGAATTAATTAAACTTAAGCCCCGTTTGGGAACAGGCTAATTTAGTAACTTTTTGGCTATTTGACTAAAAAGGTAGGTAAAAAAAACTTGTATGTTTGGGATAACTTTTTGGCTAATTACGAAAAGCTGTGCAAAAAGTAGAGACAAGCCGTAATCTTTGGCTTTTTGGTATGGGTGGTTGGCTTTTTGGCTAATTTAGTAACTTTTTGGCTAATTGGCTAATTTAGTAAGTCCCCAAACGGGGCCTTAACTTAAGTTAAGCAAATTAACATTAATTATTCTAATTTAATTCGTTCCAAATCGATTTCCAATTAAGTCTACCATAAAATTCTAAAAATTCTAAATAACACAGAAACCAAGTCAATTTTGTGATTGGATGCCTATAAGGCCTTCAATTCGCAGAACAGAGCAAAAAGACAAACAGATAGTCCTACAGTAGACAGATATAATCACAAATAATGCAATACACATGCAATTAACTCAGAATTCTATCTTAATTACTCATTAAGCATCTTAATCATGGTTTAGTGGTTAATCATAGTTCGGGGTTGTTACAATATACCATATATACATTAACATCTCTCCTCAAACTCAAGGAGGATAAACATCTTGAGTTTGGAGAGATAAACTAAAACATGAAATAAAACTAAATAAAATAAAAGGCAAATAGATTACAAAGTTCGAAAGGGAGCTCAAGGGCTCTTGAAATAGATCAGAGGCCGAAACTAATGCCGAGAGACAGTTTATGGTCATGTCGGACTGCTATAGGAACTGAACGAAACTAATGTCGGGACAATTTAAGGTCATGCCGGTCCGTTGTAGGAACTAGCCAGAATCAATATCGAAACATTTTACGGGGTCATGTCGGACCATTGTAGAGACTGGATGTTGAACTAGCAAGCATGAAACACACATAACTTATGACGTTGTGCTGAACGATGATGACAACAGATGACTGAGTGCGCCACAGGGGGTGACTTGGATGGTACACTAGGGAATGACTTTGGTGGTGCGCCAAGAGGCGTGGCCGCTTGGGTTGTAAGCCAGAGGAGACGGCTTGGGTGGTGCACCACAGAGGGCGGCTTGAGTTGTACGCCATAGGGGACGACTTAGGTGGTTTGCATGGTATATAACCATGTTCACCATTATATAGGTATAATACACCCCTCAAACTCAAATAGGTTTAAAGATAGAAACCTATTTGAGGTTAAAGTAGAGGGAATGACAGAGTAGAGCAGAAGCACCAAAAAAAATACAAATTGTGAGTAATATATATATATATATATATATGATAGAGATATTGGGGTGAGAATAAACCAGTGGACAAAGGAAGAGATCACCACGAAGCGATACTGATATGAAAATATGACAGCGGAATAGGTTGAGGTTCGGCGGACGGCCAATGCAAGGTTGTCGCCCACCGGTAAGGCAAAGAACACTAAGAGCTTAACCTATCGCTCTGATACCATGTTACAATAGTAGAGAGAGAGAGAGGAAATAATATGTATTGTATTCAATTAATTAATCTTATAGAATAAAAAGCAGGCCTGTATATATAAGTTGAGAAAGAGTATCCTATAAAAAAGCTAACTATGAGAAAAAATATCTTATAAGAAAGCTAACATAGGCAATACAAACATATCTAGGAAATCAATACCTAATATATCTAAGAATATATACCATATATACATTAACATTAGGAATGCTAACATTTGTGAAAAAGCCAAAAATCACAAAACCTTAATCAAATAATGTTTTTTTTAGGGCAAATTACGGTGGTAGTCCCTGTAATTTACCTTTTTACATTTTGGTTTCTATTGTTTCAATTTTCTCAATTTTGCTCCTTAATTTTACAGATTATGTTATGTTAGTCCAATAAATAATGGCGGTTGAGTTTGATGGACGGATAATCATATGATGTTTCAATTTGGTCCCTGTAGTTTACAGGATGTATCAATTTGGTCCATGTTGTTTTGACTTTCCAATAAACTACAGAGATCAAATTGACACATCCTATAAATTACGGAGACCAAATTAAAATATCATTTGATTTTCCGTCTATCAAACTTAACTGTCGTTATTTATTAGACTAATATGACACAATCCGTGAAATTAAAAGAAAAGAAATGAGAATATTTTAGTGGCATTAGAGTAATTAAGTAATATAAAGTGATAAACTTCCATAACGTTATTTGTCTAATATGGGTAAAGAAATAATTCAATTAAATTATTTCAATTGGTGATTATCATAAACAACTTACTAAAATTGAAATAAAGGGATATGTACAGTGGATCCTAATAATTAAGACAATGGCCCCGTTTGGTAGAGCTGTGTGAAAGTGATTATAACTTATAGCCTAACAGCTTATAACTTATAGCTGTGAATATAAGCTGATTTTTGACTTATAAATTAAGTTTCTCCTCCCCCACTCAAAGAATAAGTTGATTTTTGACTTACAAAAAGTTATAAACTGTATTGTTAAGCTGAACCAAACACATTAAAATAGCTTAAATTAAGCTAAAAACTGAAATAAGCTGGAAATAAGCCCTATCAAACAGGGCCAAGATTGTTGAGTTGGGAAATGAAACACAAGTACAATAGAATTTAATTTATTTTTGTAACTTTCATGTTAACAAAAACTTTCCGCTAAGAGAAATTATGGTCGTGTTTGGCTTAGTTTTGTAACCGTAATTCTAATAAAAAAAAATTATTTTTTTAAAAATTAATAATCAAACACAATTCAAAAATTATTTAAAAAACTCATACTCAAAAACACAATTCAAAAATTCTTTTCAAAATTCATAACCAAAATCGTTTTAAAAACTCCATTAAAAAAAAAATTCAAATTTATTTATTTATTTATTTTGTTCTTTAAAATTTTACTTAAATCATAATTTTAAAACTAAACCAAACTTAATTTACTTTTTTGTGATATAATTTCTTAAAACTAATTTTTCAAGGAAGATATTTGAGAAAAAACTTTCTTTCCCCTTGTTGGGAGCTTTGTTGTCATTTTATTACGACTAAAAGCATATAAATGAATAAAAATAGACACAGCTTTGTGTCACAATAAAATTGAGAATTATATATACACTTTCCCATCAAATTACTTGATGGAACAATTAATTTGACAATAAAGATTACCCCTTATCTTCATTGATTGATTTTTATTAAAGTAAAAAACTACATTAAGAAAATAACAAATCAAAATAAAGAAATTAGTGAAATGTATTAAAGGATTTCACTGATATAAAGTTGCCACAAATAGGGTTTCTATTCCAACTTGTGATTAAATCTACAAACATTATATGATATTTGTATGGCCTGATTTCAATCTAAGGCTACCAATTGAATATCACTGTTTACAAGTATAGGCCTAAGCGGGTGCTAGTTAGCCACCACAGCAATAGACTCTAAAATTTCCATGAGTGTCTCCCATGCCTACCCACCTTCAAATTGAACATCATATACAAATTTTTTAACCCATGGCGTCGTGAAAACTTAGAACTGACCCCCCTCAAATGTTTGGCCAAATTGCCAATTAGCTGGCACTGCATTGTAACTAGTAATGGTCCTTCCATCACTGGTAGTGACTTGAAATGAGAGAGATTGGCCATTGAGCATGGAGTTGCTCCGCCAGTTTTGACCCCAATTCCTTGACAAGGGTTGCCAACCTGTTTTGGACCCCTTGATCGACACTGAATGGACGTCCCCTGCACCACCAACGTTGCTAACCAAGACCAGGTTGAAGTAAGAGTGGCCATTGATTGTAAATCTTATTCCTCCTTTCTTCACACAGGGCACCCTGCCAAGACCACCACACAACCATATTCATTAGTTAATTTAAAGAAGGGAGAAACTACTGACAATAAGACTCAATCCGAGTATCACACTCGATAAGACATCACAAACTCATTGGTCTTCACTCGATAGTCAAATTAACTAGCACAGATTAAGCAAATTGCTTTGACTAATTTTTTAGTAAATTTGTTTGACTTTTAGGAATGTTGAGGGTATATGTATATAATACTAGTTGCAGAAAAATAAATATAAAAAGTTGTACATGACAAAAGAGAAACATAGAGAGTGGTGTTGGGTCCACACCCTTCTCTGTGTTCAGCGCAACTAGCAAAGTTGCAAGAAAGCAGGCTCTGCCAGATCAAAGTGTTGGAGGGGAGGGTTGCACCACCCACCATTGTCATTAGATTGAGAAGGGTTAGGTGGACAGAAGTTTGTAGCAGTCACAGTGATGGTCCCAGGGAGGCACCATTGTGGGTCACTGTTGCATTTGATCTGATAGCATGCCCCACAGCTCAAGCCATTGTTGAACAGAGCAGTGCTTAGTGCTGCGGTGTTAGTGCCATAGCCTTGGCTATACAAATTGCCATACCCACATGCACCTCCTGCCACACCAAAATCATCAAGTATTAGAATCCCAAAACATTAAATTTATCAAATTTTACTAGAAAAATGTCATTCTTTTAACAGTCAAGTTTATAAACTCAAACAAAGTCACTTTAGTAGACTAAAACTCAAGATAAGTAAAATGTGAAGTTATGGGTCAAAGCAATGCAATTTTGTTCTGCAAAATCAGTAATTCTAAAATCACATATTTTATTTATTTATTTATTTACAGATAAGTGCTCAAAATAACAACACTGCATATTCATCTTAAATGGGGCCACTAGAAAGAGTAGTGTTGTCAATACTACATTTTTTATGCATTTTCTTAATTTTTATTTATTTATTGTTATTTTTTTCTGTACTAAATGGAAAATTTGTCCAACTTACCCATTGTCCCAGATGATAAGTGCCGCGGAGGCATAAATCGAAAAAGAAGAAGAGTAGAAGAGAAACAATGGAGAATACTTGAATAGCCATTGATATATATATATATAGAGAGAGAGAGATGATAGAGAGAAGATTGTGCCGTAAGAGCTTCTTAGTACAAAGAGGGGAAATGGGGCTTTACTTAAATAAGGGAATGGAGGCCAAGTTGAGGACTCTGAGAGGGGGTTAGATAGATGGGGGCACTGTTGAATGGTAGAAAGTGACAACTTAGCCATGCTCACTTTTGAGAGATGGCCAAAACCACAAAACCTGAATCAAAATGTTTTTCAAGGTTATGTACAAGGGATCAAAGTTGCACAAGCAAATGTTCTGACTAAACTACCAACTGCAAAGCTCACATGACCCCACAAAACACATGCACGTCACAACCGTCTCTATCTCATTTATTTATTTATTTTCCTCTCCTTCCCTCTATACTACGGATTACATGTCTTTCATGTGGACAATTTTTATTTTTATTTTTTTCCCCCTCACGTTTGACTAAAATCACACAGTCAACTCAGTGATTAGATTAATGGGTAATGTGGACAGGTTTAATTGGAGAGTTTGGGGCAGATTTGCAGCTACTTTGCGTATTTCTAAAAGATGCATTGGATTCTTTGACTCAAAATCAATGCCCTCTGTTTCGAATGCACTCTCAACCATATGATATGGTGAAAATCTTGAGATACAAGAAT
Organism: Camellia japonica; assembly: GCA_030407325.1. Taxonomy (NCBI): domain Eukaryota; kingdom Viridiplantae; phylum Streptophyta; class Magnoliopsida; order Ericales; family Theaceae; genus Camellia; species Camellia japonica. Next base: position 139,217,921 of record JAPPVO010000032.1, read on the forward strand.
CTCAAAGTACGATCAGGCAGCTGACAGTGTGTTGGGACAGAGATAGGGATTTTGGGGATAGAGGATCTTGTGTCAGTACTCTAAGCCACCATTGCATTGTTAGTACACATATTTTTTTTAAAAATATTTGAAGAGTTTAGAGCATAAAATATTCAATTATCCTATCAAATTTATGATTTCCCAAGTGTTAGTGGACTGTGTATGTTAACCCTCTAAATATGTCCTCTCTGACCTACCCCTGCAATGGCATCAAGATATAGCGCTGAGAACAAAATTTTTTATTATATTACAATTTTCCATTTTGAAAAACACAATAATACCATGAAGTCAAAAAAAGTAGTTAAAAAATGACAAAAAAATGAAGTGTGTGAACTTGATTCATTATGTATAATATATATAACCCAAATCACACTAAATTTGAACTTCCATTACACTTTATTTTCTTATCATAAATTTCCCCCAAAAACTTCAGTGAAATTTTGTTCTCTTTAAGTCAAGAAAGAACCATAGCCTCCTAGGAGTAACCAATATGCAAACAATTGCGCATCCAAAATTAAGAGCTCGTGTTCTTTGTAGGTACCATGTGTTAACTCTTTTATGGTAAAAAAGCTTTGAGATCCGGTTGAGCTCAAGGTGCCTAGCAAAACTAAATGCTGAATGAATCACATATAAATTTCAAGAAACAAACATTAATATTTTTTGATATATATATTGCATTTTTCAACAATGTTGTGTAGTTATAGCTGAATCTTGAAACAAGAATAGGGATTGTGGATGCTGGATAAGATTATCTAGGAACCAAAGGTCAGTTATTATTTATGAATATTGTGGAAGACAAAACTATGTTAAAAAAAAGTTTGGCAATACAATATGTCAATCTATGAGATAGCAATAATTGTGCATATAATTGAAAATCATAATGGTACGTGCAAAAATGGTTTTATAATCAAGTTTTTAATTCTAAACCTGTGACTTATTGTCAAATTTGTTGTTAGACCTTAAATATTAGATAAAACTAGAAGGGTTAGTTAAAAATAGGGAGGGGACTTGTTTAATACCCTACCATGTTAGAAGCACATGCAAGTACTGGTCATTTTGGACCCTTTTATACATGCATCATTATCATAGTTTTAGAGCCATCCATTTCCAAGCTTATATATATATATATATATCACACTGCCGGCTTTTGCAGGGTTTGGGAACATTAGATATATGCAGTATTACCCCACATGCAGGAAGATTATTTTTGTATAAGCTGAATGGACTTGTGGAAATCAATACAAAAATAACAGATGTTCTGTCTAGCATTTTCTTGGCTTCTTTTGAAAAGAAAATTGGGGAGTTGGGGCTTTGAATAAAATCCTTCTTAGCATCCAATTATTATTAATTACTAATATTTTTTTCATCGGTAGCATCCAAGAAAATGTTTTGGCCAAAGTCTTCAAATTTCTCTCTCTCTCTCTCTCTCTCTCTCTGTGTGTGTGTGTGTGTGTGTGTGTGTGAGATGTTAACATAATAACAGAATGACAAAGATGTATGGGAATTTGGCTTTGCATGTTATGTAAGAAAATAATAGCTTTGCAATCATTGATGCAATGTGATATGAATAGGGAAATAGGCCCCCCCCCCCCCCCCCAAAAAAAAAAAAAAAAAGGAAGAAGAAGAGAAGAAGAAGTTGTTTGAGTTTTTTTAGCTTAAATTTATGAATTACATGCTTAAGCAGTTGTATTTTGAAAATCTAAGTAGCAGAGACAGAGACACCCGACATTATAAATTAATTATATATCATATATATAAATAATTTATTCAAATATAATTAAAAAATTTAACATAAATTAAAAAGCTATATATTACATAAATTAAATATCAAGATATCATTTATATAGCAATTACATTCAAAACAATGCAAAACAATTATATGACATTGCATTATACGTAATGTATTCATCTTATTAATGTTTCTAAACACATTTAGGATGCATAAGTTGTGTTATGAAGAATGAAGAACATTGTTATAATGAAGGGCTTCATCATATAGAATGTATCTGGAGGGTTCAAGAAGTATCACCGAAGTGTTCAATGCTACGGATTTGATTTTTTTAATCAAGACACGCTGAAGAAGTGTCTGACATACTTTTAGGAGTGTCCAAAGCGTGTCGTGTTGGATACAGGTGTCGGACACGACACGCTTCCTTCATAGAAGTGTCCATGCTTCTTAGTTGAAATGTAATATGTTCGGTATTTTTTGGTAGAACTTTATTTTCCCTTTTCACTCAAAACCCTCAAATAAACACAAAGGCTAATTATCAAGGTGAAGAAAGAAATAAGTTGAAAACCTGAAAATTTTATCAAAACACCCTAATTATCATAATTATTTCTATAATTTTACTATACCTTTGATTTGTATGACAAGAATGAGCAATTAATTTGAGCATAAGACAAATATTTCCCTTTTTTTTTTATTTAGAAGAGTATGGTTTCAATTTTTTCTATCAATATTTGTTTTCAATTTTATGAATCTGACCAGTTTCTGTGATCATAAACCCCCAAAGTATTTTTTCTCTTCGAGAGTTTGCATCAAACCCTAAACCCACAAAAGCATGTCATGAGGGGATTTATTCAAATGTTGTTTGGTTAGAAACCAATGAAAGTGCCCTTCAAAGGGTTTGTCTGTTACTCCACTTGTGAGAGACTATGACATTGACATCCCTCAAGATGGAAAGAAACATAAGCAAGAGGGACATGAAGGGTCACTTCAAGTGGTACTTAATAGCAGGGTCACCATAAAGCATTTGCAGACAGCCCACATGAGCTTCCAGGGACCAAAACTCATACCGGTAATCGACTGCGTAGTAAAGAAATGTGCATTGAGATTCATGCACAAAAATATACTTAGAAAAATAATGTATGATTCAGATTCAACTCTTGTATGACGAAGTCCACATTCTTGAATGAATTTGGATCATATTAAATTTTTTGGGTATTTTTTGAGCACGTATTGTATTCTGTGTAAATAGCATACTGTTCGAAGTTGGCCATGTGCATTCCAGTGGTAGTTTGAGGTGGTAGGCCACCGATGGCGATGTAATATTCCATGTTAGTTATGTTTAGGGCCCCAAGCTCAAGTTTTGTGATCCTAATGTTGCATCGGCGATGAACAAGGTCACGTTCTGAATTAATTAAATGTTTGACCTCTGCATACAAAGAGAGAAACATAATGTTTTTTTATTTTATTATTACTTTTTTTCACCATTTGAGGCTTCTTATATGTACAATACAAGAACAAGAGAAAAAGAAGCTTTATTATGAGCTGGGTGTTAGTTATTCTCTCAGTATTTTTATCTTGGTGAATGTAGTTTGTTGGCTGCAAAGTTTTTTGCCCTAGGTTTGAATGTGCTTGGAATTATTCAGGGGAACTAGTAAAAGATCTAATTTTGTGCAAGTCAGTCAATTTGTTGACAACCCAACAAAAAATCCAACAGTCCAAATGGAATCTAAAAATCCCCAATTACACAGGCAAAACAATAAAATAAAATAAAAAAGCAGATGTGAGTAATTAAGAGAGAAGAAAACACAACTTACTATGGTGTCGGAAGAGCCATCGAAGAATCAATGAGTGATGTCTCCCTTCGGAATTTTGAGAGCGCTGGAGAGGGAGACAACGTTGGACATAGCCGAAACCCTAAAGCACTCCATCCTCCAGAGCTCTGTCCCGTTTTAGAAATGATCGAAATGGGTCTGGCTAGAGTTCGAAGACGACGGAGGATATGGTGGTGGTGGTGGTTCTCGAAAGCTTGCCGAGTACGGCGGACATTTCTAGTGGGTTCATAGATCAGGATGATTTCGTTTGAGAATTTCTTACTGTGCATGCATACAAAGAGTTGTTTTGAGAAGTTTCAAAAACTCGCGGTTTGACTTTTTATTTTTTATTTTCTATTTTATATATATTAAAAAAAAAAGAGTAAAAAAAATGATATTATTTTAAATTATTTAAAATAAGTTAAAAGTTTATTTTTAACTTTTTAACACTTCCTAAAAGAGCCCAATATACATTTGTATAAGTTGTTATAAATATATATAAATTATCTTATAAAATTATATAAGTTTTTATAAATTTATGTAATTTAATTCATAAAAATTTGAGAAATCATAACTTACTTATATTTGTGAGAATTTATGTAATTTTATAAAGTATATACATATTTATAAAAATTTACATAAATACATATGATATGCACCTTACACACCTAAATATTTTCCGCTGGTTTGGTTTTAAATGAATTGAACCGGTTCTATTCTACAAAGTGATGTTTTGGAAAGTTGTAAAAAGTTGGTTTTTTAACTTTTTTTTTTTGTGACTTTTTGACTTTTTTATCTAAAAAAAGTAGAGAGATAATGTGACCCTAAAAAATTAAAAAGTCAAAAAATTGACTTTTTATTATGTACCCAAAACACCCCAAAAATTAAAATCATGGTTGAAGTAATTCTATTTATACATCATCAATCCTCTTGGTATATACTATTACTTAATTCACATAGATAATATTTTAAGGGGAAATTATTGGTAAATCCCATTTGGGAGAGTTCTACTCGAATTAGTCCTCCTTTAAAAATAATACACGTGGGAGTCCTTCATTTGTAGAGTTGTGCACCGTAAGGTCCCATTTTCCTCTTTTGTTGTTAATGTTAATGATGTGTGTGCCCTTTGTATTTGTTTGATTTGAAACGTTTTTGGGAGTGTGCGTTAAGGATCTCGTTTATTACGTTGGTTTGTTGCGGACGATATGGAATAACAAATATTGCCATATTTGTTGGGATGGCAAGGTTCATCAATATTTGTATTCTGCGTGGGAGAACGGGGTTAAGGTGTTTCAAGACGTGGTTAAGTTGTGCAGCATTCTTCAGGTTTGTTGACGGTAATTGATTTGTTGGTTATTTTGTTTTATTTTTTAATTGGTGTGTGGGTGTGGAAGGCTGGTGTGGGGGGTTGTTATTGTCATGGTGTGACGTCCACATCATCCTCATCACCGTTTCGTTTGTTACGTTCCGAATTACTGGGTAATAATAGTATACACATATTGCAGACTTGTTGAATACGAGTTTCATATGCATTTTACAAGTTTTTTGGTTTCCCTGCAGGAATGGGTGACAGTTATAATGTTTGTGTTCGTACGAGAAAAAAAATGTTGCTGTTGTGGTTCATTCTGATTTTACGTTTAGTAGATTGACCGATCATTGTGTGACCGCTTCATCGAATTGATGCCTGATTCTGTTTCCATGTTATTCAAGATTCCAGGATACGACAATTTCAAAATGGAAAACGAATCAGACTTTGAGAACATGTTATGTCTTGGTAGGTCATTTCGGCTGGACCATATCGATGTCGATGTAGTTAGCTCTGGTCAAGCACGGGGTGTCAAACGTGGTGGGAGGCTGGTTGATGGGAACGATGTCACATTACACGACGACCAGGAAATAGTCACAAATATGTACGAGGATGCTGATTTGTTGCCTTATTTTTGCCACCACACTAGCAAGTGTTGTTGTCGGCAGATTGGACAGATGCCATAACTAACATCGACCAATGTTTCGAGGGAGGGGCAGCTGAATTTCGCAAGGTTCTCAGCAAATACGCAATCGAATATGGGTTTCAGTTTAGGTACAGAAAGAATGACTCCATTCGTATTACGGCTGAATGCATGTTTAGCGAGTCAAGGGGGTGTTTGTGGTCCATCCATGCGAGGGTGTTGAATGCTAATGGGTATTTTTATCTGAAGAAGTGGAACCGTGACCACACGTGTGGAGTATCTGTGCGTACTGACAGAAACCCAAGGATGGGGTCCGAGCTTGTTGCAGATGTTATTGCAGAACGTGTGTATGACAAACCATTGACTCGCCCTACTGATGTCAAGTACGATTTCAAGAAAGCATACGGTCTGCATATTAGTTATCGAGTAGCTTGGTTGGGTGTTGAGAAGGCCAGAGGAGAACTTTATGGTGATCATTCAGTGTCATTCGACCAATTGCGTTGGTATAACAACGCAGTTATGGAATATAACCCTGGAAGTTATATTAATCTTGACTTCGATGAACACAACACACGTCGTTTTAATAGGCTATTCATATCATTCAAAGCATGCATAGATGGGTTTAACCACTGTCGCCCGCTATTGTTTCTCGATGGCACGTTTCTCAAAGGCAGGTTTAAAGGGACCCTGCTTGCAGCCACCGCAAAAGATGGCAACCAAGGTAATGTTTTTCGCAATCGTTGTGCTTGTCATGATTCTTGGGGATTGCCAAAATATGTGATTGATTTTATATATCAAAATATTATTGGGTTTCAGCACTTTTTTTGTTGTTTTTAAAATTTTTATAATTTTTCCAGGTCTTTTCCTGGTGGCTTTTGCAATCGTGGATTCCGAAATGCAGCGAATTGGGCATGGTTCTTACAAAATTTGGCTAACGTAGTTGTTGGGGACCGAATCTGACATTTGTTCGGATCGCCATGTCGGTATTATTGAATCGTTGCCTACCATTTTCCCGTCTTGCCACCATGCTTTTGTATGCAACATTTACAGAGGAACTTGAAGGACAAGATGAAATATGTCAACAAATTATACCGTATTGGACTGGTAAGCAAATTGCGGGAATGTGCATACGCACCTACTGTACTTGACTTCAACGAAAAAATCCAAGTGTTCATAAAGTCCGGAAGGCATATCGCTATCAATTTCTTACAAGATCTACAGCCGCACCACTGGGCCAACGCATATTTCAGGTAACAGAACCCATACACAATTACGTTTAACTTATTCAAACACCATGTCCATCACTTATTTTCCCCGATTTTACCTCACACATTACATATCAAAATCGCACTTATTTCAGGGGCAACCGTTATGGTGAGATGTGTTCTAACGCTGCCGAATCATTTAACAATTGGATAAAGGAAGCACGTCATTTACCAATTACCTGAATGGTTGATGCAATTAGGACACAAATTATGAATCAGATGTCCGATCGGAGGAAAGCATCAAGTTCCTGGGCTGGTGTAATATGTCCGAAGATGGAATACAAATTGGAAATGGCGTACAAGAAGGGCATATCATGGACTGTCAGTCAGTCTGACAATGACGTATACGAGGTCCACTCACATCCATCTGTTTTAGTAGACATTCATCGGCGTACATGCTCATGTTTCCAGTGGCAGATCAACGGGATCCCGTGTGAACATGCAATGGTTGCTATCCGGAATAGTGGGAGGGATTTGAATGTCTTGGTTGAACCTTATTTCCACGTATCCAACTACCAATCAGCATACTCCCAAGCCATATATCCCAATACCAACAGTTGATAACCACAAGACACTCTTAAACATGATGGTATTCTGCCTCCGGTTGTGCGGCGTCCACCTGGTAGACCAAAGAAGAAGAGAATACCATCGAAAGGTGAAGAAGTGCAACAAATTCGGTGTGGCCGTTGCGGACGGTTGGGAAACCACAATAGGAAAACATGCAACGAACCAATTTAGTGTCACAAGTCGTGCACGAAGATGTTCAATTCCACCCAGTAGACATGTCTTTCATGTTTTCTTCAATTTTAAAATATTTCTAATCATGGTTTATTTCGTTTTCAATTTGACGTTACAAACACATTTTGCCTAGTACGATCAACCTTGGTGTTAATGTGTTGATGTTGAATTACTTTTCCCAATTATGCAGAATTTTTCGCATTTAATTATTTTTAACTAATTTAAATTTAAGTAACAACCAACATCTGGTAATACGTTCACACTTTTTGGCAACTATTATTTTTCCTCCCTTGTTAGTAAGTTTTATTTTACAAAACATTTAACGTTACAAGAAAACTTGCTTAGTACAGTTCACAGTGGGGGTTATTGTGTCAATGGTAGAATACTTTTTCCATTTGTGCACACTTACAAGCAATGAGTAATTTCTTAGACCAACAATATTGGAACAACCCCCTACACTGCGTGTCACAAAAACTGCATTACCCACACAATGGCAAGTGGTCATCGAACAGTTTGTTAAAGTGAAAAATTTATTTACAACTACTTAGCAGTACCAACCTTTACGAATACATTAACATTTTATCAGTATCTGTATTGGCCGTTACATAAATGTTTGTATCTCTCATTTTTTACCAAATGTTAGCCTGGGTTATATGTTTCATTTTCTCCAAATGTTAGCCTGGGTTATATGTCAGCCTGGGTTATATGTTTCATTTTTACCAAATGTTAGCCTGCATTACCCACACAAAGTCGTAACAATTTTTCCAATGCAATCCCAAGCATGAACTCCACTACGACAATACTACGTAGCCATTGCAAGCGAATTACCAACAATTACCGGACGCATCACTGCACTCCAACATCCATTCTCATACATACATAACGTACATTACGGTCAGATCAAGAAAATAAAAAAACACACCTCAACACTATGACACTACGTTCATAACAAACAAAGTCGTAACCACCATGTTCCGAATGCATTGCTTCACAACAAACAAAGTCATGACCATGTTCCTAACGCATTACAAAGCATGAAATCCACTACGACACTACGCAGCCATTACAACAAAATTACCAACAATTAACAGATGCATCACTGGAATGCAACATCCGTTCACATACATACATAACGTACATTACGGTCACCTCACAAAACAAAAAAAACAGAAACCAACTCTACGTATTTGAACAACAATATCCCCCGTCTCGAAGGACCACCATGACAGTTACAGGGACTGCATAAACATCTGTTTTCAAACCCCACGTCACAAACACAATTTTGCCTGATTATTTACATGTCCATCATAACCACACAAGCAAGGTTGTTTAGTTACCAAATATTTTTTCCCCAGACAAAAAAATCCCACATATAAACATTACACCACAATAATACTTTCCCGTATCAGCTCCGTTAATCCAAAAAATACCATTATATCATTTTCAAAAACAAGCTAAGTATCATCCAAAAATAACCTTACTAAACTTAGTTGCCAATTCAAATGTCAAACAAAACATGGACCCCAAAAAAACGTAACACTTCTATGGCAGTCACATTACTTGCCTCCCATGACTTCCAGCCCTTTCTCTGGGTCATTCACAAAAGCTCCACCATAGTTGCACGTGCACTGATGCAAGTAGTACCTTCCAT